>KZ105383.1:78074-121644 GCA_000504405.2 Mycosphaerella sp. Ston1
TCTTCTTCTTCTTCTTCTTCTTCTTTTCACTTGAAAGGGGTTCAACAACATATAACTTACTTGTACATTGTCGACTGGCTCGACACCGGTGACTTTGGTTTTGCTCAAGGTATCTGCTGTTATATCAGCTGGTCTGTCTCTCTCTCTCACTCTTCCTGCCGCTCTCTCTCTTCCTCTCCCTCCCTCTCCCTCTCCCCCTCTCGCTCTCTCTCAAAAACACATCTAACCCAACAAACTCCTCCTCCCCCCTCCCCAATAAATCCGACTCACCTTTCGCAGCATAACTCGCCTTATTATCCCTCGTAAACCACCTCAAATACAAATCCTCAATCCACGGCATCCAATTCTCCTTCTGATGCTGATAGCCCTCTGCAATCCACTCGGCATAACTTTTGCCCTGCTTCTTCTCTTCGGGTAAAGCATCAAACGCTTGCTGCTTTTGATTTTCTGTCATTTGAGACCATGCTGTGTCATCTTTACTACCACTACTACCACTACCCGTGGTGGGTGTGGTCGTTGACTTTCCCGTTGTTGTTGTTGTTGTTGTTGTTGTCGTCTGATGGAGGAGGGAATCTGCCATTGTGAGAGGAAATATTACGTGTTGGGGTGGTTAGAATGACTATGTATGTTTCAGAGGGGGATGTTCAAGGATGAGAAGAGGTCTTGAAGATACCTAGTAGGGTTCTACCTTAAGTAGCAAGAAAGGGGGATGTCTGTCTCCCTTCCCTTCCTCATACCAGGTTTTCCAGTCGCTTGTGTGACGGAATCTTCTTGTGTCAAATACAGGTTTTTTCAAGCGCTGTTCAGGAATGACGTTGTGCATCGCCTCCAGTCGTCTGACAGTACTTCTACTTGTATGCAGGTGGAGGTGCTAGTGCAAGATCGATGGCAAAAGATAAAACATGGTGCATGCATACAAGAAAGAATGCAGTGCCGCAGTAGTGAGCCCCAGACAGCAATGCCTTGTTAAGTCAAAAACCCTAATCGTACATATATCGTTATGCGCACAGCGAAAGCTGCTGGTATCTTTCACAAGTACAAAATACACCAACGCCCCAAGATCATCCGTCATGCATGTTCGTTATCCGTTTCAGCAAGAACGCTTCCAACAAATAGAAAATCGCAAATGCACATTGCGAGCTGATGCTCACTGACGCTCACTGACCGTGGTATCACCGTGGTAGAATGAATGTAGAGACGATTGACAACAAATCTTATTCCATCAAATGCCTGTTACGTACAATGCTGGACGTGCGGCTGGGCATCTTGTTACAGTGTTGTTCAGAAGGGAATACCCGGGTTTTGGGCGAAGGAGGATCTTCTTCGAGCACGGGAGGTGTCTCGTATTTTCGTCTCGCTGCCAGGGATTCTCGTAAAGAAGAAGTGCGACGTTGTGCGCCAGGCGATCGGTCCTGATTCGACCGGTCTTGGCCGGAAATGCGAGACGTGACGCGTAGCGACGACGAGTACTCGGTCCAGGCGCGTGATGGTGCTCGATCCACCCGATCATCATCTCCACGGACTCCTTCTCGTTTCGATTCCACTCGACTGCGAGTGGTTCTGCTGGGCACAGCACTAAGACGGCGCGGAGGCTGCGATTTGTTGGAATGTGTAGGAGTCGACTCGGCCTCTGAAGCAGACAGCTCCGGAAGAGAAGCGCGTGGGCTGAACGCAGTAGGGCTCTCGCTCAGCGCATACGGCCCGAGGAGGCTTGCTTTACGCTGCTCGAGACGACTCATGGGCCTGCCAGCACCCGGAGCCGCGACTGCTAGGCTGCTGGTGCGTGAAAATCTGCGCAAAGGAAGGTCGGCAGCGGGAAGCTCTAGGTGAACCGGAGAAGATACGATAGGAGGTGTCTCTGGCTTGCTGTCGCGAAGTGAAATGCACAAGTCCGTCATGTTGCGACACAGATTGTCCACTCTCCGACGTACTTGGCGCTCGTTCGTGACTCCATTGGTAGTTGATGAAGCGGCGCTGCCGGTAAGCGCCGCCAGCTGTAGTGCGTCTGCCACGACGGCTTCCAGGTTATGGAAGACCGTGGACGAGAGACTGTCTCTTGATTTGGCCAATGCATCTTGGAGCAAGGGGTGAATATGGGACCATGCGGTACCCGCTTCGTTGTGTTCTATTGCTGGCGGTGCTGGTGTGTCAATGGGCGCATCTACCGGATCTGGCTTGCGCAACTCTTTGGGCGACGAGTTGATAGTGGTAGGTGCTGTAGTTGCAGTGCGTGGTCGATCGCTGGAGCCCGAGGCGGCCGCACTGGACGTCGAGGGCTTCTTGTCGCTCGACTCCAGTTTCCTGATGCGTGACTTCAGCTCGTCGAGCTCGTCCCACACAGTATCTGCTGCGTGTGAGTCCACTGACGAGTCTGGCCCCTGCTGATCTGAGCTCTCGGCGGGAGAGTCCTGAGACTCCAAGGCAGCGGCAAGGGTAACATGCTGATCGTGGTGTTGATGCTCTGAAATGGCCGTGTCGAAGGACTGTCGGGGCTCTTCAAGCGCGGTGCCAAAGGACGAGCCCCTGTGGCTACGTGTGTGAGGCGATCGTGCACGCTGGCGGGGCGAGAGAGGCGACGCGTCGACGTAATATGAGGCTCTAGTGACGGAGCTTCGGCGCGAGGTGGCATCGTCACGGTGGTGATGGAGGAGGTGGAAGGGCTCCTGGTGGTGGTGGTGGTGGTGATGGTGCTGCTGCTGCTGCTGGAAGATGAGACCGGCGGAGGCGCGCAGGCCGTCGAGACGCGACTGTGGACGCGCATGGATGTTGCCGCTCGTACTCGGACGTGTCGTCACGTCGGCGGGCAGCGACCTGCGCTTGGAGGACGAGAAGGAGGCGCGAGACATGGAGCGACGCAGCGCGGATGGCAAGTCGCGCGGTTGGAGGGGGTCGCCGTCGTCTTCGAGAGACTCGTCGTTGCTGCGGCGTGCACGTCGTTGCTGCTGCTGCTGCTGCGGCTGCTGCTGCTGATGCTGTTGCTGTTGATGCTGTTGCTGCTGCGGCGAGGAGAACTGCTCCTTTTCCATTACGGGGTGATTTGTTGGCCGGCTGCTGGTCTCAGACGCCGACCAGGGTGCGGATGTTGTCCTGCTCGAGTTGCTATGAGTCTGGCCCTTGGTGGTGCTAGAGCTAGCGCCAGGGGAGCCGGCGTCGACCTCCTGAACGCGGAGGCCCGCTGCAAGAAGATACTGCGCGGGAATCTTGGGCACCGTCGGGATCGAGCTGCTGCTGCTGCTGCGCTGCTGCTGCTTCTGCTTCTGCTGCTGCTGCTGCTGCTGCTCCCGATGCCTCTCCTCCAACTCCTCCTCCCCATCCTGCTGCTGCTGCTGCTGCTGTCGCTGTCGCTGTCGCTTCTGCTTCGTCGCGCCGTATGCACGGGCCTCGCCGTACTGTCGATCGATGACTTTCATTTTCGCCTCCACCGCGTCAAAGTACACCTCCTCCGAGGCAGACGACATGTTCGGGTCGGAGCCTCCGTGCATCCGCAACAGCAATCTGCTTGGGCGTGGTGACAGACTAAACAATCATCTACTGTGAGGGAAGGGAGCGACATTCTTCTTCTTATGATTACGGGTCTGACTGACATCGGTCCTAAAACTAACGCTCCGTCTTTTCACCTTGCCTGCTCAATATGCGGCATGCCAGGCCAGGTACATACAGATGCAAGGGGAGAAGCTTAATCTAGGGCTCGCCAACCTGAGATGAACCCAGCAGAGACTAGGTTGCAGGCTAACAGCTCTGCCTTAATGGGGTAACGCTCCTCCGCTGAACGACCATGTCGACATGATGTACAGTAGTTGGTACACCTACTACGGAATAGTGATCAGAGCTTCACTTCCTCCATGGAACCGCAATTGGCAAGAATGGGCGAGATTCAGGCACGCCGTCTGCAACGATGATACTGTACTAGCAAGGCTCTTGCTACAGTGCTACCACTGCTGCTGCTATGTACTCCTTTGTACGCAAGACGAGAAGCCCGAAAGCTGCTGCCACCGACGATCTCGTCCGAGCGATCCGGGAGGTTCATGACTCTCAGGGGAATTACAACTGCAACGGACGGGATACTGTAGTACAACTAAACACGACTCACAGCATAATCTGTCAGGTTCCTGAAAGTCAAAAAATCTGGTGAGCGGATATTTTTTGAGCCATTGACTTTCAGCGCTGCCGTTTTCAAGAATACTGTATTTGTGTACATACTCATCTCATATACCTACTACTGTTCTGTTGTATATAGATATAATGATCTGTTCGCCTAACAAGTACCTAGTAATGCGACTCCCGAGATTATTACTGTCCTACCGCTCCCACTTCCAAGAAGCGTCTTACTATATACTCTACACTACGGTCACCACTACCTCTGAAACATGAAACAAGTAGTAGACTAATGTCGTACTACTACCACGCTACATCTATCTACATGCCACCAGACTAGCAAAGTACCTACTTGGTGTATGTGCGTGTCTTGTATAGTCACGTGGCGAAATGGAACGTTTGTACAACAAAACAACATGAAAAAACAACATGAAGTAAGGTACCCACAACTTACAAGTACTACATGTACCTTACTACAAATCCATGTCATTGTATAGAACTATACGGAGTAATGCACGCCAGATGAGGTACTATCATCACAATGGATGCACGTTCAAAAGAAGTCAAGCTCACTCATTACGTCGTATACCTCTCCATCCCAAAATCCTCTCTACTGCATGTACATGTAAGGTATATACTGACCTCACTGCGCAACAGATGTCTGGATTGAGATGTGGTATTGGATGACAACTCCGCAATCTACCTACCTGATGATTCCGAGATTCCCACAGCGCTCTTAGTCTCACGAGCACGCTTGCAATCCGGAAAATGACTTTTTTTCAATATGCCATGTGCCTCCCAACCATCAACTTCACCGGCATATACCTGTCCACCGATTCTTTATGCAATAGCACCTTCAGCAGCCTCCTGAGCATCCGTGATTAACTTTGTAATCTTTCCAATCGCAATCGTATTGCCCTGATCTCTCAGCGTAAACCGACCGAGCTGTGGGTAGTCTTCAAATCGCTCCACACAAACACTACCAGCCCCACCTGTCACTTGCATCCGCGCGATGATATTCATGCCTTGCTTCGCAAATCCCGGTGGCTTCTTCGACTTGCGGTTGGTCTTGGGCTCGAGCTTGTGCAAGAGTGCAGCAAACGTCACCTCTTCCGTCGCAGAGTGCACATGCAAAACGCAATTGAAGCCAGCCGATATGATCGATTTGAGTTCCAGCAGACGAATTTGCGCTTCAAACTGGTTGACGCAGTGTACGGGCCGCTTCGGTGAGCACAATACAAACCCAGGAGAAATGTCTTCCTCCTCGACACCCTTGATTCGCAACCGGACCTGGTCACCACTTGTGGCGTGCGGAATTTCATCTTCCGTCTCGCCATATAGTGCACTGATTTGAATTTCAGCACGGTTAGGCATCATGAGGTACTTGTTTTCCTTCTTCAGAATGCCCGCTTCAATTTTGCCTTCAATCATAGTTCCCAGATCCCTATACTTAGCAGCAATAGGCATCATAAAGGGCGCAGTAAGCTTACGCTCCAAGCTCTGCATGTTGTCCAAGAACTCGAGGAGAGACGGTTGATCATTCCAGGGCGCAACCTCTTTGGGCACCCGATCCTTGATACCGACTGTTGTTTGTGCAGACACAGGCAGAAATGTGAGGTCGGTCTTTGGGTTATAGCCCAGACCTTTCAAGAACGTCGTGAGCTTGGTGATGCACTCTTTGAAACGCTCCTCTGACCACTGCACCGTGACATCGTCCATTTTGTTCACAGCAATGCAGAGCTTGTTGATTCCCTGCGTCTTGGCAAGAACAGCGTGCTCTCTGGTCTGACCGCCTCGTTCGAATCCCGTCTCGTATTCGCCTTTACGAGCGGAAATCACGAGCACCCCCACATCTGCTTGCGAAGCGCCCGAAACCATGTTAGGCACGAATGTTTTATGGCCCGGAGCATCCAGAATCGAATATCTTCGCTTTTCGGTTTCGAAAAACCCCCTTCCAACCTCGACGGTCTTGCCCTGCGATCGCTCCTCTTTGGTCTGGTCAAGTGCCCATGAAAGGTACCAAGACTCTCGCCCCATCTCCTTTGCGTCTCTCTTGTATTTGTCCATTGTTCGCTCGTCGACCATTCCTGTAGCGTACAGAATGCTACCACCCAGTGTGCTTTTGCCTGCATCGACGTGTCCTAAGAAGATCACGTTGACATGTTCTTTGCCGTACATCTCACGGAGGTCTGCCTCGTCAACTTCCTTGGCCTGCTCTTCAGCCGCTAGCTCTACTCTTCGAGCTTCGGCCTTGGTGTCGGCACGAGATGGTGAGGAGCGACCGGATGCGTTAGGGGATGTGTTGCCGCTAGCTGGTGCGGATTCACCTGCTTTCTCAACAGCCTTGGCTGCTGCCACCTTGTTGCCCGCCTCAGGCGCTGCCTTGCCTGATGCGTCTTTTGGCGCAGGCTTCTCAGCAGCCGGTGTGGGAGCTGGACCTCCTAGGGAGAGGACCTTGGCGCCGCCCGCAGCCTTTTCCACCTTGGGCGCAGCGGCACCTGTATCCGCCGCGCTCAGCGAAAGCGTCTTGACAGGAGCTGCGCCGTTTGCAGGCTTCGCTGCCGCTGCCTGTTGACCAGCAGCAGGGAGTGCCTCGCCGCGTTTGGCAATCATGGGCGCCTGCCGTTGCTGTGGCGGCACATACGCCTGTTGCTGGCTCTGAGGCTGTTGGTATTGTTGGTAGTTTTGCTGACCATACTGTTGGTAGCCTTGCTGTGCTCCATAACCATATTGCTGGAATTGGCCTTGTCCATAGCCTTGCTGACCGTATTGAGGGTATCCGCCACCATAATTCTGGCCATATCCGTACTGCTGAAACTGTTGGCCCGGCTGGAACGACTGGGCACCTGGTGTGAAACTGTTTGCGCCGGGCACAAAGGCAGTCGGACCGCGAGCAGGTGGGCCTTGGTTGAGGTTGAGCTGTGTCTGTGTCTGGTTGGCAAGGTCGTCGTCTTGCATGGAGTCTTCCCACGAGTCGGCGGGCTGCTGGTCAGCCATGTTCGCAGCTCGGCAGGTATGCGTGTCGGTAGCAGAGAGCGTAATTGCGTGCGGGAAAGTAAGATCAGTGCGGCAGGTATAAAATGCGCTCGTCGCTCCGCTCCGCTCGCTCGCTCTCGCTCTGTCTCGGGGGGCGTTGTGGGAGGTCAGGTCGCAATGAGGCAGCAAGAGGTGGCTGTGTGCAGAGCAAAAGTCAAGCTGATGCCCGATGTTGATGGTGGGGGGCTGGGTGGGGCCATTTGCTTGGCGCACGGTGTGTCCTTTGGCTCTTCTGTATATTTGTTCCCGCCACCGACGTCCAACCTTCTGAGTCCTTCACTTCAAACACATCTCGCAGCAAGACATCCGATCAGCTGCGTGCGTGCATGACATGAAGACGCCGCTCTCTCCACAGTGGCTCACCTTCACCTTCTTCCTCCATGGTAGGTGGACGACTAACCCTTCCGCACAGATCTCGCGATGGACTTGCTGCTGCACAAAGTCACCCAGCAGGCGGTGCAGTATGCCATCAGGTCCGGCATCACCATGACTTCCGCCTACTGCATTAAGGAGTGTAGCCGCTTGCTCAAACAGGCTCCCAAGAAGAGTCCCGAGCGTCATGAGCTGCTGCAGCTACAACTTGACCTTGAACAGAAAATCCGAATGATCGCGCAACCCATAACCATGATTGAGTTGATTGCCGCTCGCGGCAATACGTCCTTGGAATCAGCCCTATCCTTATGCAGGGATTTGCGCTACGACATCCAGGCGTTAGGCCAACGTCTTGACAAGGCGGCTCGCGAAGAGCAGCATCTGCGACAGCACTCCAGCAATGGCGTCTCGCGCGAGGATGCTGACCATGAGTTGGTAGCCATAATCAGCCAGGTGAAGCTCCTGTTGGCCAGAATCGATGGCGCGGTGCCTCTGATTACGCTGGCCATCACAACATCTGGTGCAAGCCTGTCTACCAAGTTGTCAGGCACAATCAGCCCCAGCAGACTATTGCAGGCGTCTACCTTTCTGACAGCAGCTGACACGAACTTCGCCCACTCTCCGATGATGCCTGTTCAGGTAGGGCCCACCTGGACTTGCTGCTTATACATGCTCTTCGCTAGTCACGCTTCGAGGAGTGGAAGCCACGAGGCGACATGGAAAGAAGTCATTCACAAAGCACGAGTCAAGCTGTGGCGCGTACCACTCGAGAAGCTTTACTCTCTGCCTGGTGAGCCTAGCAGTCCAGATTTCTGCGATGGAGCTTCAATCCCTTCCGATGACAAAGCTGCAGAATTTGCCTACCAGCTGTCAATCGTCGAGGATCTTGACGATGGCAGGGTTCACACATTCGAAGACGACGAACCACAGCCAGGGTCCTTCGACGACGTTCCCCTGGCTGGCATCAGAGATATCGTGCCCGTACATGAGATCTCCAAGGTATGCCCTGCCTGAGCAAAGTCTTTTCATTTACTTGTCCGTATGCATAGCTAACGGACCGCAGATTTTCTATGCTGATACAGGTAAAACAGTCCTAGCAGTCCCCCACAAGTTTCATTGAGCGATCACACCGAGGTGCTGAGCACCAAAACTCGTTTTATGTGATGTTCGCGTTCACAGAGATTAATTGCTTACCTTCGATCTGTAACTATAGGTAAAGTCCTTGGCATTGGGGGCGATGATGAGATCACCCATCCCTGCCTGTTGCTTCGGCGCGATTGGCATGCCGAGCCACCGAGACGGATGACCAGACCGTCGCACGCGCAAATGCTCTCCAGCGACGACGACGATGACGAAAATGAACAATCCCAGATTGATGCGCAGATCCAGCGCGAATCTACCCCGGATGTCTCAAGCCAAGAAGAAGCAATGCCTTGTGGCTCGTCATGGCGGCTCCCCCCCGATTTGGACCCAGAGTGGATGGCTTTTCAGGTATTTGTGGAGGACGACACTTCTGAGAGTGAAGACGAAGAGTTGGAGTATCCACGATCAAGTCCATCTACTTCATTCGAGCCTAGCTTGGCCATGGCAAATCTCAACATTAGTTCATCACCACATGATACCCCACCCAAGCCACGGTCGACATTAACACTTTCCCCTAAGAAACCCGCCGGTCCTACAATCAAGACTACTCTGTCACTCTTGGAGATGCTTCTGAAGCTTTCAGCCCTACAGCAGTTCAGACAAGAATCACATCTTGCCGTCGAAGACGAACTTCTCAACTTCTTCTTAGAGGATAGTGGCACCGTTGGCGCTGGAGCAGAAAAGGACCACCGACAGGAAATTCGACGAGCTGCTATTCAACGCGTAGGCTTCGGTAAGTAAAGTGACGGGACTCGAAGCTGCGCTCCCTATGTTTGGAGTCTCATGGAGCTTCAGTCCGTCATGGCCATAAGCTTGAGCACAGACCTCTTGAAACCGGCAGTAATCTCAGAGAAACTTGCTTACCTTCGCCCTTTCACTAGACCCCTACGATGAGTCCCCTATCAAGCGTCGAGGTGAGGAGTACATCGGCCGACCTGATGGCTCCCCACGGTCTCTCAGAGGTTCACCTAAGCCAACGAATATTCCATACAACGAAGACTACAAATACCAAACGCCCGCGCTGGACTTAAGTAGTCCACACCGGGACTTCCTATTGGCCAATCGCGGTGTGGCCACATCGCCGTCTCCGTTCCCAGCTGGATCTCAGCAGACGCCACCTAGATCCTCCACGCCTGCAAAGGGTAGCTACGCTCAACGGAAAGCTGCACAAGCAAAGCCCAACGCGTCGCAATCTGCCGCAAGCAGCGAAGGTCTTATAACTCCGCCGAGCAAACAGAAGGCGAATGCGGCATCGCTACACGCACGAAGTGACACGATAGCACGAAGCCCGCTGCACGAGACACATATATTCCCCGATGAATGAGAGTGGCGCTTCTCTAGTCGTACTGATAGCGTTCTGCGTTTGCATTCTGACTTGCAGCAATCGTTACCTAAGGTAACGCAGTCGAGGTCTACAAGAAAGTTTAGTAAAAATGGACAGTGTAGGTAGCTCATCACCAAGTCTACTAGCAAGACGACATGGCATATTCAATTTATGCTTATTTAGTCCCGTGCGTAGGGTTGAAACATTCATTTTGTCTTCTTCTACTCGTGCTACACTATATCAGAAGTTGCACGTTTCAGGCGCACCTCACCAAATAGGACTCCTCGTTACACCCGCCAGCTCTACGATCGAATCACGCATGATCTTCCGACAGGAGCTGGCCCGCCATCACACTGCGGCCTGCACGAGAGACTCCAACCCCTGGCTATTGTCCCGACTCCGGGAAGGCAGACGAACCCGACTATTGGCAGATTCTCCACTCTTGTCTACATCTATCTGTTCACCATGCGCATGCGGGCTGTCGGCCTTGTCTTGCTCACTGACAGACCCTGGCCTCGCCATGTTTCTACGCCTCTGCTGAGACCATGAAAACTCTCTCACATGCGCAAGGTCGTGTTCATCGTCCACGTTGGAGCTGTTCGAAGGTGCTGCTTCAGAGGTGAAATAGAAGCTGCGCCATCTGATTCCGAAGAATTAGCTCAGGCAAGGTACGATTGGATCCTCATGCCACTACGAATTCGTCAAAACGTACTCTGCATTCGCCCAGCCTGTTCTGTCCTGTTCGCTCCAATCTTCCGTGAAATAATGGAGAAAGTCACCGTGTGTGACACAGACGATTTCCTTCTCGGGCCGATTGCTCAGCCAGACTCGGGCCTGTCGTGCTCGTGCCCGGACTGCTTCCGCGTCTGGTGCCCAACGACCGGCTTTGCGATCCCAGCCTGGAGTGACATGAGAAAAGTCGACAGGTTGGCCTTTGAAGTGTTGCTCTATCTCATCTCTGGGAGATCCGGTGTCGCATGGCAATTGACTGGTTTCTTGTAATTCCGGTAAACAGATCACCTTCAGAGACTTGGCTTCCAGAATGTCTCCAAATGCTATTAAGGATGTGCGGATTGTGCGTTTCATAGGGCTGGCGACGACGGCTTCGATGTCGTGGTGTGGAAATGCCTTGGATTCGCGTAAGTCAACACATTGTTGCTCACCGAGCTCTGTGAGGTCCGGGTCGTGGAGGAAATGGTTGTTGGTGTGCACATTGTGCAAACCTTGAGCATGGCGAACCAAATGTAGGACAGGTGCCATATTTGCGCAAGGAAGTGGTTCTGAAAGTAAGAGCAGTATATATAGGTTTGCTACTGGGCGATGGCTGGAGGAGCAGCAGTGAATCTCATGTAGGTGACATCAGGCAAATAGATGAATGAGATGTGTGTGATGTCGTGAATGCGATTCAGCAAGCCTTCAGGTTCTAAGCTGGAACGGCATGCTCTCACTCGTGGTGCAGCTGCAACCGGATCAGTTACCTGGCTGAAGGATTCACGGCGTAGGTGCGAAAGTGTCAAGGGGAAGGTTCGAGCCTGTGCTTTTTGAGCTTCACGAGATGCCCGTGACTGAAGAGCCTCGAAGAAAAGCAGTGTCAAAATCATGATTTTTTGGAAGTACAGTAACCCCTCGCGCGTCACGAGTTGTGAACTACATGTACTCCGTGCGCCAGAATGCTCCCTCTGTGCCGCCGTGCGACCTGCTTATATGTATTTTCCGAAAATTATATCGCGATAAATCCCGACGCATGCATTCGTAAAGTCATAAGAGAAAATTCCCGGATTGTGGCCCGAGCTGTCGGACTCCATAAGTCTCTATTAGTGTATTCCGTCTTTTCGTCGTAAGTTGTGTCAAATAGCTCTCCTCTGGTCCTCAGTACGCACTTAGATACTGCTTCTGCTCGTCGAGATCGAGATCGTCTTGGAAATGAGGAAGAGTGCCTAATTGAGCAGCAGGATCGTACTTTGGTGGAGAGCGGCGCATTCTCAGCGCGAGTATCGCCGTGAACGCGCCAGTCATGAAAATCACCAATACGCTGAGATACGGCGGTACCTCGTTGAAAAAAGCAGGATGGCTGTCGATGAGAGCCTTGCAAAGCGCAAAAGGCTTCAGTAAAGACGTGAGCCACAATGCTAAAGCTGTGGGGTCGGTTAGCATTGTCTGGGTGGTCAAGACAATGAGTATACATACAGAAGGACGCGAACAAAGTGACCAGATTGCCAGCGACCAGTCCGAAGACTTGCCGGCAACCTATGAAGACGAACGGGCCAGCCACAGGGTAGCATATCGAGAATATCAAAATATTCAGCTTGATGTCGGCGCGGAAGTCTAGGAAGAGGCCTACAGCCGCACTCATCCAGGTGTTGACAAATACTGCGTGCTCACTCGCGGCCGCGAGATTCACAAGGATCGAGTCTCCCTTTTCCTTGAATTCCGTCATCATCGCAGATTGCTTTTCCTTGACGACGTCGGCTTGACTCGCGAGTACACCAACCTTCCCCAAAGGTTCGTCGAGGTCTTCGTTGAGAGAAGCAAGTTTGCCAAGGAGGTCACTGCTAAGGGTGTTCACAGTGTCCAAATTATTGGTCATCGCATAAACGCGCTGAGCGAAGTCCGCGTGGTAACTTTCAAGTTGGTACTGGTAGACATCGCGAGTCTCTTCGAAACCATCTCTGATTTTCGTAAGACTCGTGGCCCACCCATTGTCCATTTGCGTGCTCCAGTTTTGTGCCCGACTTAGGGCACTGTCGAACTGAGTGGTATATTCGTGAAAAGTCTGTCTGGCTTCGCCCATGGCCACGAGCAGTCCATGAACGTCCCCCGAAACACCGTTCATGTTGGCTTGAATGCCGTCCAAATGTTCCTTGATGGTTGCCTTGCTTTCGCGGTTGTCTTCCTGAAGCTCCATGTGAAACGTGCGCATTTCATGATTTATCTTGCTGAAAAGCTGATCGATGTCACCTTTAACAGCTCTCATGGCCTCACTGATGTCTGAAGTTGTGCCCAGAAGGACCTGGAAGAAATGCAGCTGCTCGTCCTTGTCTTGCTCAACACGCATAGCTTGGCACATGATCAGGCCATCAGTGTTCATATGCGAATATGTGGTCCATGTGTTTGTGTTTTGAATTAGTGCACCGAGGCAAGTCTGGATGTCAAACTCATCCACAGAGCGACCTGGCGAAGGGGAACGTGCGGCCTTGCATGCAGATGGTAGAGAACTTCCGGCATCCTCGAGTGCACATTGAGTCATACGGATGGCGTAGAGCTTTGGGAAGGCCTCGAGCTCCGCTTGAGTGTTGTGAGTGGCCGACGCGCCCGTGGCATCATACCCCTCGCATGAGTAGACGAGGCCTTGAGCAGCAAGCCGCTTGCACGTTGGCACTCTGTTGGATTTGATGTCGGCGAGGTGGTCTTGAACTTGTGCGAGTCGCAGAGTCCAATTGGTGCTTGACTCCAAGGACGTGGAGATGGCTGGCTGTGCGGATTCGGCCCCGCCTCCCAAGAGCCACGGTGCGATACCCGCCGAGGCTATCAAGGGGTCAGCGCGCTGCGTGTAAACAAGATCGAGCTTTGAAAGCGGACTTGCCTTGGACGACACCGATGAGGAGTAGCATGAAGATCACCAAGCTACGTGAGGGGAACATGATGAAGTCGAGGCCGTACTGGAGTTGTGGTGAGGCTGTGTCAGTGGTGGTTGTTGCCGGCTGAACCGACAGAGGGCAGTCGCTCTGTGAACACAACGAGTGGTCGTGGTTCTGGTCGTGGTCATGAAGTGTCTGTGTTGAAGGAGTGGATGAAGAGAGGGGTGCTGTAGTTGTTGTAATACAGCTGAGAGGTGGCGACGTCGGACAACGGCGTGCGGTGTGTAGAGAAGAACAGCAGAAGAGCGACAGCAGTGAAAGTACGGAAGTCGTTGAGAAGTTGCAGTGGAATGAAGTTCTCAGCGCGGCATCAGCTTCAGTTGTCGAAGCAGTCGTTCACCTACGCTCGAGCTGTTCTTACTGCAGAACGGGCCTATTGCTGAGACGTGCGCATGTGCATGTGCGGGTGCGCGCAACAAGTGAAATGTGCAAGTGAGCGAGAGAAACGAGAGACGGAGTCGGGGCCAAGGTGAAAGTGAAGTGAAGTGAAGTGGAGTGGAGTGGGATTCGAGAGTAAGAACGGTCATGATGTGCGTTACGCCTGTCGTTCTCGGATGTACTTAGAGTACCCATACCCCAGCCCATGCACTCAAACCTCCGCCGCTGGACAAAACCGATCGCAACCACCGGCTCCATCATGGCGGCTCCATGTACCACGTCCACGCTGCACTGCGCGCGCTCATCGAGAATCCTAACGACCGCCCTCGCTTTCCCACCAACAGCAAGCCGCGAAGTCACGCTCCCGTCCTTCCTGGTTCCAGCTTTCGCTCAGAGACCGCAACGCCAGCAGACCTCGCGCTTCTCCACGACACCAATATGCCAGTCAAAAATCGGCAAAGCGCCGCTCTCTCTGCCCCCTGAGGTCACCTTTCGCGTCGTAGAGCCACCTCTATCCTCTCATAATGCCCGCAGAATCCAGCCCGGCGCGACGGTCGAAATCGAGGGCCCCTTGGGAAAGATGAGCATGACCGTGCCTTCCTATGTGCGCATCAGATCCGACGATGACACCAGCACACATACCGTGAGTATCGCGGATACCGAGGACAAGAAGCAGAAAGCAATGTGGGGTACGTATAAAGCCATAGGAGCAGGACACGATGTATGAAGCACATTTCTTTTGACACCAGTGTCTGTTAGGCACCGTACGAGCATATCTGCAAAATCACATCCTTGGCGTCAGTGAAGGACATGCCGCCATTTTGCGCTTGGTTGGAGTGGGATATCGAGCCACTATCGAGGAGAGTGCAGTGACAAAAAAGCCGGAATATGACGGCCAACAATTCGTGTCGCTGAAGGTTGGGTATTCCCATCCCATTGAGCTAGGAGTACCACAGGGCGTGAAAGCGAGCACACCGCAGCCGACGAGAATACTATTAGAGGGCGTGGAAAGAGAAGTCGTGATGCAGTTCGCGGCAGAGATTCGCGCGTGGCGAGTACCAGAACCATACAAGGGCAAGGGGATATTCGTGAATGATGAGAAAATTAGGCTGAAGGCGAAGAAAATCAAGTAGACCTAGACAATGCAGGGGTGGACATGGTCTACACGCTCTACTTTGTACACGATAGCAGAATTGTGAGATGGAAGCAATGGGCCAATGTGCTATCTGGTTGGTCTAGCTACCACTATCCAGATCACTGACTAAAGTCCATACAGACCACTCGCTCTCCACATTGCCTCGCAAGGACCACCATGCGACTGACTGAAACGATGTGTGATTGATACATCCTTTGTATAATGGATCTTCGTCGATATACACGATCGCGATGCAGCGACCGCTAGTCTGCGTGCGCGTGGAATGTGTACCAACTTGCTTTCAGGAATCGATCCTCATTATGCTTTCGTGCTGCAGATCTTCTGTCTCGATTGCGGCCCTCTGGTTTGCACATCAACTCAACCCCCACGAAGCACCAGCGCAAAGCGTAGAAGCAGTTCGTTGATGTCTCTCACGATGGAAGGGATTGGCACAAGCGCATGCTTGTCCTTATTGAGACAATTACTTGGACGTCTTAGCCTTCTTCTTCGGTCGCTCAACTTTGGCGGCGGTATCATCAGCGCTGGCATCTCCGTCGTCATCGCCGCCTGCATCAGCCATCTCTGCATCACTCCCAGCGTCACTGTCGCTCTTGGCATCCGAGTCGAACTCTTCGGCAACATCGGATTCTGAGTCAGCCTGAAAGTCCTCGTCGACCGATTCATCGTCCTCGTCAGCACTTCCTCTGTCTCTCTGGACAACTTCTTCATCCTCGCTACTGACGAGATCAGGGTCGTTCGCAAGAGCAGCAGCAAGCATTCCAGTGTCACCATCCATCTCGTTCTTCGTCTTGATACCTTTGGCCTTGAAGAAGCTCTCGAGAGGCTGCTGCTCTTCTCTGTTGATGTTGGAGAATTGGTGATCCGACCCACTCTTCAGTGTAACCGCAATATCGAATGTGCGGCTGGCACTAACAGCTCCGCCCACGCGGCTCATGGTTACACTGGAGATGTTGTCAAACGAAATGTACGTTGCTGGCTTAGGCACAAAGAGGAATGCCTTGTCTAGACAGAAGAGGTGGCCCTCATTTGCCTTGATGCTGCACTTGACTCCGCTCATCTGGTGATGGCTGACAAACTGGTCCGAGGGCTGAATCAGGCGCTTCCCAGTAAGACCGTGGAATATCTTCGATACAACGTTACCAATCGGCGCTTCGTACTTGGGCAAAAGTTTGCCAGAATACTTTTGTAGTTGCTCATCCGTCATGTTGAGTTCAATCGCCACCTCCTCATCTTTCTTGAACTGCATGACCAAGAACGGATACCGCGTCTGACCTTGTCGTAGGGGAGGATCGAGACCAATACACAGGAGCTGATGCATGTCGTCGGGCTTCGGTAGTAGAAAGAATCGCTTCGCGCTCTCGTATGATATCTTGTAGTCGTAGGTCTTTCCGCGCAGTCGAAAGGAGCTCTCGTAAAGGTCGATGTCGAAGCGTCCACGAGGCGTGAGATGCAGGATATCTTGGAAGGTGGCGTATGTGTCTCCAGCAACTTCTCCAATCTCGGCCTTTTGTTCATGAGCGTCTCGTAGAACAGGTTGGCGGCATTCTGTTGCTCTGCCTCTTCGCCGTCTTCCGCATCCTCACCATCTTCGTCGTCGCCTTTTGCCCTCTTCTCTGTGCCAGGAATGTAAAATCGAATCTCGGTCAATTGATCTGCCGCGCCTCCCATCTTTTTGCCTTTGGCTCTCGCGCCCCCAAGATGACCATTCGTGCCCGTGTCTTCACCATCCGCAGGCAGAGAGAACTCGACTGCAACTTCGTTCTTTCCAGCCAAGTTCGTGTTGCTAATTTCGGTGTATGGGATCTCGAATGCGGGCTGATTGCGCACGTTGAACGCGAGCTCGTTTCGTCCCAGTTCGTTCTTGCCCCAATTCCAGCCTCGTAGAGCATGCTCCTTGTGCTCGAACGGGACGCCATACCATACCTTGAAGCACTTTTGTATCGTCTCGAAATCCTACATCTTGCGATCAGTGATGATAGCCCACTGAGGCTTCTGACACCGTACCTCTTGTTTGAAGCCATCGAGCTGCACAACACCTTGATTTCTGGCGTAAATTTTCATCTCGTAACCGCGTGCAGCTCTGCTCCATTGTGCGCTCAAGAATTCTCCCTTGTCCAGTGTAAATGTCTGACCACCTGACGGCTTCCATCCCAAGCCCGACTCGGCCAGTCGACACTTGCCAGGATCTTTGGAGAGGTCAAGGTAAATGTTGTCGAATGACTCCCTGCCCGCAGTATTAGCAGTCACGATCGCCATTTTTTGGTGGTGGTAGTGATGGTGGTGGTGGTCTCGTAAGAGAGGAGAGCACGGAGTCGCAAGCAGGAGCACTTACATCGCGTCTGTAGATGTCGCGCGAGGGAATGGCGTTTGCCACGGTTAGCCGCGTCTGCTGCCTGTCGACACGAACGTGGAGGACCGTCGATTCGATGGCGGCAGCTGATGCTGATGGCGTAGAGCGGAGTTCGGCGGAGTTCGGCGGAGGGGGCGGAGGAGGCGGTGTGGTATGTGTGCCAAAAGCTGTGGGTGGGTGATAGATTGAGTGAGTGAACGAGCGAGAATGTGAAATCCAGTTCAAGCTGTAGCAGTAGGTAAGGTACTTCTGAAGTACATATACTTCGTGAAGCGCGCGACATCCTTGGACGCGGGGGCGCACGTGCCTTTTCCACCCTTCACTTTACTTCACTTCCACTTCGACCTCGACCTATATATGCCCTGACCTAACCTAACAGGAGGTATATGTCGATACTCTTGAAGCGTGACATACGTTATGTATGCACGACAACAACTTCAGTCTACTAGATATACCTCAGAGTACCTCAAAGTACCTCAGAGTAGCAATGGCAGTGAGCAGCAGCGGACTGAGCGGACGCCTCTTGCCCGTGGCGTTGTCGCCGGCCTGCCTTGCCGTCACAGAAGGGACAATACACACCTGCTGCTCATTTTGCAGTACTAAAGAAGGTAAGATAGCAGTACCTTACCTAGAAACATGCATAGCCCACGGGGTTTCGTCGTCCTTTTCACTACATACTTAGGTATACTTGCGCTTCCAATATTTGCACAGAATCTAGCTGTGCTCGACATTTCATTCTTTGCAGAGTAGACCACAAAGTATCGTCATATTCGACCATCACTATACCATTCGTTGCCAGACTCCAAGAGGCCCCGCGCGATGGCCACGACTTCACAAGAGCCAGGTTTAGCAAGTCGGGAATGCAGTGCCTGCCTGGACGACTACGCTTCAGAATTCATCATGGAGGTTGAGGGCGATCTGGTCTGCCACGACTGCGTTCGTCAAATCTTCCGTTTTGCCATAGCCGACGATTCCAATTTTCCACCAGTCTGGCGGGCAACGCCACTACAATTGGCAGATTTCGAACGCATCATGGACGCTTCTATGATCTCAGACTTTCGCAGCAAGGCTGAGCAGTACGCAACACTACGGCAGCAACGTGTGAGTCGCAAAACAGCTACACAGACTGTTGAAAGGTGATATTGACTATATGCATCGTCAAGCCCGGGTCGGGTTCAGAACCCAGCGAGCTGGGCAAAGTGCTTTCCAGTCTTCACGGCCTCGAGCCGGGACAATACCAGATCTGGTTAGTGACAGGTCGAAGGCATCTCTATTGCTTCATATCTCACTGAGATCACACTCTATGGGGGTGCTGAGCTTAAACACAGAATGATCTGCACTTTGAGAGGAACCTGCTGACCCTTCGACTTGTGCTTTAGTCCAGGTTGCAAAGTGATCGTGCAGCTTCGAGATGGCTGCAATCACGTCACATGTCCATGCTCTGCTTCATTTTGCTTCATCTGCGGACAATTTGCTCAAGGAGATTCCAACCACTGGGTTCTTGGTGGCTGTCCCAGATACAACCACGCTGATCATGATTTGATACGGCAAAACGTGACACTCATTATTGAACGGATCTCTCGAATAGCACGCCTTTCACCAACCCGTCCAACCCGTTCAACCCGTCCAACCCGTTCGACCCGTCCAACCCGTCCTCACTCACCCATTCACGTAAATCTGGAGAGGCAGGAGAGGAGGAGCTTTGCGTCGGTCGCGGCCGTTACCAATAATGTCGCACGCCCATGGAAGGTAGGACGTTCATATCAACACCGAACGACTGGGCCGTCGACGACCTCGCCAACGACAATGCACTTCCACGAAGCTGAAGAACCGCTGATCGCGCCACCCGGTCGGCTCACCCCGATACCTTTGTGGGATATCCGCCAATCATTGACACATCGACAAGATACAAGCCGCGCGTCTGACCGATTGGAGCAACTTCGTCCTCTGCCCTCCCATGCAAGAAATCGAGCTCTGGCTACTGCTATACAAACAAGATTCAGCCATTCTGATGGCCACGGTGGGACTGGGATATCGAACCAGCCGGAGCAATTCAGCCTGTCACACTTAGATTCTCGTCCCGCAGAGGCCGACCTACCGTGAACGCCGCTTGTACACAAGCCTCGGGTGGAACCAGATCGTGCTCTGCGGACTGTGACTACCCGGTCGTCGACCCAGAGAGGACAGGGCACATCCCACTTCCATACGCATACTGCGCCTGCAGCGGTCGAGTCGAGGTCCAGTCCAGAACTTAGCGTCGTCGCACTCACGATCAATGGCGACCAAGACGACAAAGATAACACGGAATTGAACATCCAGTAGGAACATATGCTTGTATTGCTCGTGAAGTTGGCAATACTGACGCTTTGTTGCATTGTGGCACTTGCCCGAAGAATGCGTAAAGTACATCATATGATACATGGCTTGTTCGCCAGCACAACGAGAGGAGCTGTCACTAGGGCATAGAAGTTCGATTCAAACCACGCTTTCATTGGTGGCCGCACCTTGCGCTAGTACTTTGGCGGCCTGAGGAAAGAGGACGTCTATACCTTCATATTGATCATAGAGCCTCTTCCAATCCGCCCATGCTATTCCATGCAATTTTCGACAACCTCTATGTCCGCAAAAGTCCATGTTGTATGAGATACTGGAGGATGTCTGGGGTAATGGTAATGCCACGGTCCTGTCGATCACTTGCGTGCTCCAGCTTATTTTGCTCAATAATACGGCGCGAATCATGCATTCGCCGCCTGCTATGTAGGCCTGATGGTGCAACATATTCGTCGCTATCAGATTGATCCGTCGAATCCAGTCTGGTGGGCTCCACAATGGAGTCGCCGTGCTCATCGAACTGGGGTCGCGCTCGTCGCCGAGCTATTCGGACTCCGATACCCCTAGGTAGAGAGGAGGTCGGATTGCGGTTGACTCCTCGACCAAGTCGAGCCGCCTCTCGGGCGCGACCGTCCGGCGAGAATATCTGTGCACATGATTAGTTCTTGGTAGGTCGATAGACGGACGCATGGTGAACATTACTTTGATGGTATTGTCGATGCCTGAGACCGCCAGCATGGTTTCGTATGGATGTCCCTGCACCACGTTGACTACTTCTCCATCACCCTCGAGAATATTCACTAGTTTTGTGGTTTTGCGATCCCAGATGAAGAAGTTTCCGTCATCTGAACCTGACACCACGTATTCGTCATCATTGCCTGGCAAGCGGTCACGAGTTAGCATATGTATCTTGGACTACGCTTACTCTTACATTACAGACTTACCGAAGTAGTTGACATCCTTTACCGTCCTGGTGTTAGAGTGCCCGGTGTAACTTCGAAATGGTTTCGAGCAGAAAACATCAGGTTCGACTCCAGACTTTAGTCGTTGACGTTCGAAAGCTGCAGTGTAGATAAAGCGAGGCACCCCTAGATTCAGAACGCCGTCTTCCTCGACCGGCTCTGAGCTGGACTCCATGAGGGAGTCTTCGTCGTCGTCTTCATCATCTTCATCACTAGTCACGGCATCGTTATCATCATTGGACTCGGGTGTCCACTCTGTTTGCTGCTGGGATTCGGTCTCGTCAACCATGAGCGCACCAGCTATTTGGGGACTGTCATCAATCATGTCGATGGTCCGCACGTTGAGCTCATCATCTTCGGCGTGAGGGTGCAGGAGGTTGAGGCGGGACTCGTCTGTGATAGCCTCTCTGCTAGCGTTACCCAATCCACCGAAAGCTCGATCGACATCAGCGAATGTGAGGCCTTTAGTCGCATTCAACAAAACGCCGCGTGCGACCTCAGAGGCCCAAAATCGACATGCCGTGACTCGATCTTGGGTGTCAATATCGTCTCCATCGGAGGAGAGGTCCGCGAATGGCTTTCTTACCGCCGCGGCGAATGCGAACACTGCTGCACTTTCGTTCTCGAATAGTTGTCGTTCCGTATCAGCTTCGAAACGATTCGTTCCGACGTTGACGATCGGTCGATCATTGGCCAGCTGTAGAAGATACGGAACGAGGATCTCGTCTACTGCTTCTGAGCCGGCTTCGTCCTCGGAGATTGGCAATCGTGACGCAGCTTTGCTCGTCGTGAGCATGTCCGCGGGTCTAGTGAAGCCTTCAATGAGACGTCCTACTCCAGAGTCAAGCCAGAGCAGAATGGCCTTCAGAAACTCGTAACAGAAACATTCTTGCTGATGCACAGCGAGGTCGCTTCGCCTCGTCTCAACAAAGGTGAAGTGAGACGACAATAGGCTAGCAGGCACTGTCGAGCTACCACTTATAACACGAGCCAAAGTACCTGCTGCCTGCACAAATCTTCTACTGCTTTCACGGTGATACCGCAGCGTCTGCTGCTCGTAGATTTGCTCGGGGCCAGGATCCGGAGGATATCGCCATTCACGCATGAGTGCATCCATGCTGGAAAGTGCAGATACTGACAGATCCAGAGCGTTATGGAAGGATGCGGTATCCGTCGATCTGTCCGAATCGAACATGGCGACTTTGATACGCAGAACAAGGTGAGCGATATGGCGCGCCTAGCTCGGGGTGATTGATTAGCTCAATGTACACAACATTCATAGGTGCAACTCACAGCACGTTGGGACTCCGTTACTGGTGCAGCCAGCTGGTCTGCAGCTGAGAGCGGTATGTCCTCGCTTTGACCATTCTGGTAACGAATTCGCAATGATGTATCGTTACTGGTTGTTGCTGAGTGTTCTGTGCGCCGCTTCGAGGTGTCAGCTGCGCCGTGCGCCAAGGACGCTGTGCTGCCTGCTGCCACGCGTTTTCGCTTTCGTTGGCCGCCATCACGGTCTGCTTGAAGAACGAAATCAGCACAACGCACTCTTTTTGCAATAGGACACATCCCCAATTGGCTGAAAGGTCGTGCAGCTCTACTTTACTGACCTTTATCTTCATTAGGTTCCCGTAGCAAATCAAAGCTATAGATGTCGTCCCCTGAATAGCTGACTATGATTTCGTCAGGGCGCGCGTCAGAAATCTTGAGAGCTGTTATGTGGCCGTTGTCCGAACGTCTCATTTTCTTCTGGCCCTGGGGTGCAAACTTCTTTACACATCGTGTAGCTGATGCAAGGAGTTCCTGATCCTCAGAAGATAACTGGCTGGCCGGCAAGAGGTGAGCTCCCTTTTCTTTGAGCTTGTCGCGGCCAGTCATTCGTCGGTCGTGTAACAGAGCATGCAAATGAGCTCCGCCTAAGGCAATGTAGTATGGCTGAGAAGGACTGCAAGATATGGAGTTCAAGTCCAAACCATATCGCTTATACGAGATCAGGGGAGGTGGAGCGGAAGAGTCTGCGATAAGTCAGCTTTCTTTGCACTCACATAAGACATGATCCGCTTGCATGCATGATGGCACACTTGGCAGCTGTCTTATGGACGCTGTGGAAGATGCGAAGGTCATACCGTGCCCAAATCGATGTCCTCGAGAGGGTGGGTAAGCTGAAGATGGTAGCCGGAGGTCCCACTGTCTGACCTCGCCGTCCTCGGAACAGCTCAGAAACAGATAGGGAGAGGACTCTGTGACAATGCGCTTGACCCTGTCACCATGGGATCGATACACCCTCGCATTGGTATTGCCATCAGTCAAGTAAGTTATCTGGCTTTCGCGCCTCCGTCTGCCCGCGCTCGCCAGAGTGGATGCACGCGAAGCATGTCCCGCTGAGCCGGAGTACTCGAGATCGAAGACGCGCACTTCGCCATCGCCAGCCGCTGTGACGACTGTCTTGTCGGCAGAGTGCGGCATGAACTTGACACTGAAGATGTTCTGGGTATGACCCGTGGCGACACTCGTTGTCAGCTTGAACTGTTGGGTGGTGTCGTCGCTGGGCAGGTATCTGTGGATGTTGATATGGACATCGTCACTGCCAGAGGCCAGAAGGCGGCCATCGGACGACCAGCTCAGCGCGTTGACGCAGCCGGAGTGGCCGTCCAGCTCTTGAACGATGTCAAGACCCGTGACCAGGTGGCGGTCGCTGTAGAGCCGATGGCGAGGGCGCTTGGAGTCGCTGAGCTCGCGCAGATGCAGCTGAGTGATGAATGTGTCCTTCATGGTGTCACTGCTCAATCGGGGGCGCGCGACATGTGCGGCAGAGGCGATGGTTGTCTTGCGGGCATATGAAAGCACAGGACGATATCATGTGCCTTACATACGTTTTGTGTGTCGAGTGTTCTCCTCACGTTTGTCAGTATCATGGTCTTGGTCTTCTCCCTCCCCACATCAAATGCCAAGACTTTCTCGCTCCAATTCACCATCACTGCCTGCGTGGACCTACAACTTCATGTTCACTTCACCTCACTCGACCTTCTAAACATCCTCTCACGCCCTAGGGGTCTTCTGAGGTACATAACACGACCAGTACATACCTGTTGACCAAGGTACCAACACATGACCAGCATGGCAAGCCGACTCCCCAAAGTCAGCATCACCTTTTGCACACAGTGTAAGCACGCCAGAGGAGGGCCCCAGCCCAGGTAGGTCGACATGCTAAGTTTGTTCTACTGATCCCAGGCAAATGGATGCTTCGCGCTGCCTACTTCGCTCAAGAACTCCTTTCGACATTTGGAACCACGATCGGCGAAGTCGCTCTCATTCCCGCCACTGGTTGGTCGCGCGTTTTTTTTTCCTTGTAGTCCCCGCCACTTGTATCATATCCGTAGATAGGGATCTAACAGTGCAATAATCAATGCAGGAGGCATTTTCACAGTGGACCTGACGTACAAGCCGACACAGGCGCAGCTGGAGATTGGCGATGATCCCGAGGAGACTAAGGATGTGCTGCTTTGGGATCGCAAGGCTGAGGGTGGATTCCCTGAGTAAGAGACATGATTTGTAGCTCCGGATGTGAGAGAAAGGAGTGACTGACTGATTTGAATTTCAAGAACGAAGATACTCAAGCAGCGCGTGAGAAATTATATCGAGCCGGAGAAGAAGCTCGGTCACTCTGACACTCCTGCGAATAATGTCAAGAGCAATGAGGAGCCTGAAGTGCAAAAGGCAACCACAGAGGCTTGCGAAGACTGCAAGTAGACCAAATAGACCATAACTTGCACTCGAAGGCGCAGGCATAAACGTTAGCAAATAAAAGTTTACGGTGGACTGTAGTAAGGGTGGCACTTGACTGCAAGGCTCCATCTCATAAGATGTCTATAGAATAGTCACAGAGGATCTGCTTCAGTCATCAAACTCCTCATTCAGCTCATCGATCAGCCGATTCTCAGCGTCGCTATCGCGCCCACGACCTCCAATACCACCGTCCTGTCCAACTCGATGGTAGCCTCGCCGCGATGGCGTGTATCGCGCGCAGGATGAGGTTAGGATGATGAAAAGGTCCTAAGAGGTCAAGTCAGCATACTCAAACCGACTGCGCCGTCTGAACGGACTGCGGCATCGTACTCTGAAGAAACTGAAGATGCCTTGCCAAAGGCTGTAGTTCGGCACTTGCTGCCATCCTCGCTGCTGTAACACGGCGCGATTGTACACGCAACCTCCCACAAAGTAGACCATGATGGCAATCACGACTATCACGCCAAAGACTCCTGCCGGGTTGAGGGTCGCTTTGCTCGTGTTCGCAGTGGCGCATGCCGCGGCAGATCGTCCTTCGAAGAAGTAGGTGCACTCGTCCATAGTGCCCACGAAGCTGAGTTTCAGAGGAGGCGCAAGGGGATCTGTGTCGCAAAGCATGCTGATGACAGTGCTCTTCGTCCTGCCGCTGCTCGTCTTTTTCATAACGTTGTTCTTGTCGTCCTCGTTGCCGTCGTCATCCGCGAGAGCCCTTAGCTGCAGGTTCTCGCCCATCATTGCTCTCCTCTCGCGGGCCTCTTCACACGGGCTCCCATCTGTATAGTTTAAGACCAGCTTCCTCCCCCTCATGACCAGTTCCGAGTTCTGTTGCCTGAAGGCGCGCGTTAATCGGCTGCTCTCGCTTGCGCGTGCGCCCAATTCTATAGCCGCACTTACCCAAGACTGTACACCTTGTCGCCCTGCCTGTAGAAAGCACTCACGTTGCGCCAGGCATTCTTATCCACGCCCACGACATCTTCGATTGACTCTACCACAGGTCCGCAGAAGTTGACGGTGAAGTTGTAGCCGACATCGTAGCCAGTCGCATTCCAGCTGTGCTCTTTAGGATGTTTCGCTTTCGAAGTTGCAGGATCGGGAATGAGTAATGACGACAGGTCAAAGAACGAACCGGTGGTCGGGGACGTAATGGTACAAGGCTTGTCGGCGTTCTTGTTACTGTTGCTACTGTCGGCGGCGGAGGCCGGGGCGGCGGCGCAGGCGAAGAGGAGGGCGAAGAGCAGCTTCATGGTGCGAGCGCGTTTGGACCGTGCTACCGCAAGGGAGGCATGTGTATATGACTCTTTGCGTCCAATTCCTCGGTGGTGAGTCAACGTACAAGTAGAATAATTGTTATTGTCGTGACATTAGGTGTGAGGGACACATTGCTACAAAGGCTAATACCTTCTGGAGAGGGCACCGAGCCATTCAACTTTTGGCCGCATTGCGACGCAGGGTCTACATGTAAGGTACCTATCAGATCCCACCCAGCAGCACCCTTGCTCCCTTGGGCACTCGGTGAGCGACATGTACAGTTCGTGAAACGCGGGCTGCAAGCACAGAGGCGACCTCACAAGTGCATGTTGCATTCGTTCTGCTGACGGTCTTCTATTCTGCTATACACGGGCTGGAGTCGATATGCTACAAGTGAACACGAAGAGAATGGAGGCTCACCCGACTAGCAGACTTTGTAGTCTGCTTTCCGCAGATATGACCTGCATTCGTACCTTAGTTAGCCAGTGCACATCACATGGTCGTGGCGGGAGGGCGATTATACTCACATCGACTGCTTGCCGGACTTCGAGCACTCGTCTGCATTCTCCCACCCAGTCTCTGCTCAATACACCTGCCCAGCCCTTGAGTCCATTCATCTCGCGTGCGGCAGCATCTAAATCACCTTCCTCAAGTAAAACTTCTGCTCTCGCGAGTGTGGCCTCCACGTCATCTCCCTCTGGCAGTCCTCGATCGGCCTTCTTCTGGAACATGAATTTGCTCAAGACTGCAGAAGCAGCGTGACTAGCCACTCCGGCGTCCTCTGGTAGGAGGCTTGCCTTCCGGACCTCTGACGCTACACGACGGAATCGATCGATCAAATGCGCAGGCGATGGAATACCCTGCTGGTAAGCAGCTGGGGGTATTGAGGCGATAGCAGCATTGACAACATCATTGTCCTTGCTGACTTCCTTTAGTGCCACGAGCTCGTCGATGAAAGGCGTGGGCGTGTCGGAGTCTTGCAGCTTAGCCCTTACGGCTTCCAGGGCCACTTGGAGATGTTGTGTTTGTAAGGTCGCATCGACAACTTCATTCCATTCCGATGACAGCTTTTCGAGCTGCGCGACACTGCTCGACAACTCATCGAGTTTTGAAAGCCTGCCGCTGCGCTCTTCTTCAACCTTGCTTCGGACGCTTTCCATGAACTTCTTTTGCAGAGCAATCTCCTGCTCAATAAGCTCGTTCTGTTTCTTCTGTTCATAGACTTTCCTCGCAGCATCCAATTCCGCAGACAGCTTGTGCTGATAGCTCGAACTGAGTTTCTCCCGCTCCTGCTCGTATTCTTCTCGCCATCGCGTTTCCTGGTCGCGCATTTCGCCCTCTAACCGCCGAACGAGTTCTTTGGCTGCCTGGTCGAACTCAAGGTGGGCATTCTTGATCTCAGTCTCAGCGTTGTGTGCCGCCTGGTCCTTGGCAAGCTTAATCTCTTCAATGACCTTGTTGAGATTGCTCTTCGCTTGTGCCAGGATTGAGCCAAACTTTGAGGAATCAGGTGTGTTGTTAATGGCCGTGATGATGCCATTGACCAGCTTAATCGCCTCTTGCACCGCGGGCTCCTGTGCCTCCGGCGCGCTAAGGTGATCGATCGTAGGGACGGATGTGGGTGCTAATTGGGCCGTAACTAATTCGGAAGACTGCTCGACTTGCTTAGCAGGGGATTTTGGGGAGGTTTCTGTTGTCAAAGGCTTCGTGGGCGCCGATTTCGGTTCATTCTCAGCGAGGGCACTAGTATGTTTGCCTCGAAGACCCATATCCCCGCCATCGTTCTCTGCCTTGGCCACACGCGGGCTGATGCCACTCTGGCGTCCAATGGTCACCTTGTTCTCGCCGCGGGTCTGTGGCCAGCTGTTGGTGGAAGAAGAGGAGGAGCTGGGGAAGCGCTTGCGAAATTCGCGCTCCTCGAAGTAGGACACGGCATCCTCGCCATATGGGACGTATTCCGTGAAGAAGTCATGGAAGTTGTCGTTGATGAGCGAGTAATAGACACCACCGCCGTAACCAAGCGCAGACAAG
Source organism: Mycosphaerella sp. Ston1 (assembly GCA_000504405.2). Taxonomy (NCBI): domain Eukaryota; kingdom Fungi; phylum Ascomycota; class Dothideomycetes; order Mycosphaerellales; family Mycosphaerellaceae; genus Mycosphaerella; species Mycosphaerella sp. Ston1. The sequence continues at coordinate 105,922 of KZ105383.1, forward strand.
ATGATGAGAGTGAAGAAAAAGCGCCGGAAGCGTCTCTTCTTCTTGGGAAGGGGCGGAGGAGCTGACGAGGGCCCTGTCTTCGCGGTGCCTGTTCCAGTAGGAGGGAGACTACCGACGGTGGTCGAGGGCGCGGGAGGATTGGACTTGACCTGAGCAGGAGTAGGAGGGGTCAACGGCGACTGTTCGGGCGTGATGTGTGCATTGGCGGAGGATGTGGTGGACGACGGGAGGACTGGAGGCTGTGGTACTCCTGCGGTCGTGCTGCTGTTGCTGCCAGGCAGTACGACCTTGTCGGGCGTCGGCGGGGTGGGAACGGCATATGCTCTCTACGGATAATTGTGTGGTCAGCGTGCTGTGGGGGTGGTGGTGGTGGTGATAGTGGTTGCTGCTCAACATACTGCCAGAGGTTGCAGCCGCTGCGGCTGCCATGGGCGACTCCCTCCAGCGCGTAGGCCGTGCTCAAGGCATTTGCCGCCTCGAGCTACAGCTATGCGCAGCATGATGAGCTGGCACTATCTGTGGTGGAGAAAGTGTTAGGTGCGAGCTTCAAATGCAATGTGTATGTAAGGTTCGCTCGAAGTTGTGAAGCAAGAAGTCGGCGGTCTTCCGCGCCCTCCGCCAATAAACGAGAGCTCATGAGGTAGCTCTGTAGGGTACAGAACAAACAAGACACGCACGTGTACAAACACAATGAACAAACACAATGTACAAAGATACGTCAAATCAATGCTTGTTCGGGGCAGCTCTACATGTGACCACCACCGGTCCTTCTCCTTCATACTAACCGGGTCCCGGTGTCGAGTGACGAAACCTCGATCCGACAACTGTGGCAGTACTCTGCGAAGTCCACGCCCAACTCTACCGCATAGACGGCTTTCTTTCCTTTCGAGTTGGGCTCATTCTCACTCAATTGCTGCAGCATGTTCTCGACACGCTCGCACTTTTGCTCCTCCGAGCGTACCCAGGTCTCAAACTCCGCCGACACAACGTCCTTCTCGATGCGGTTGATTACGCGTAGAGCGACAAGTAAGTCATGCCTGTACTTCGCCAACGAGTCTCGGGATTGCTGGAGATTTGCCCCCAGAGATGTGCTTCGCGCCAAAGACTTTGAAGTAGTGAGCTGTTCATGGAACGTGGTCCGACATGACCTTCGTGGGCCAGTATCACTGCTCGTCGGTGCGGAGAGGGTGTCATTGGTTGTAAATTGTGATGCCATCAGCTCCTCAGCGATGTCGTTAAGGTAAATGCCTTTGGTCATCATCGCGTCTGGCGCCACACCTATTCTCGCCATGAACCGCAAGGCACTTCGATCGTGATACCACACTAAGCCGTCGCGGTACGCATGCCATCCATTGTAAAGCGCCGACATGGCCAGTACCAAAACGAGCAGCGTGTGCGCATTGCACAGAGATATTGCGCCCTTGCCGACAGCGACGATCAGATCGAATAGCACGCTGCAAGCACTTAGCGTGCGAGCGAAGAGGTCATTCGACACCAGTTGGGCAATGCCCATGGGTTTATTTGCTGCTGCGCTAACAACCGGCAACGCACCATTCGGCACTTGACTGCTGTCAATTTGCGCGGCCTGAGATTGCTGTCCAATACTGCCAAAGATGTCGACTGCCTTGTTAGTCTTGCTGTGGTTACCAAGCTTAGCTACTTGGTCCATCGCCACATTCAACAGGTCCAAGGCGTCCGCTTCCAACGAGTTGTATGCTTGTCTCTCTATCAGATGTTTGAGGTACGGCATTGGCGGATTTTTGTGCCAGACGAGTTTCTCAAACATCGCAAGTTTACACCTCGACTTGGCCGTGTGCGTCAACACAAATTTCGTCGTCAAGGCGAACGAGTTGCCACAAGGCTGTCGCCAGGGCTGCTTGGTACTCGTGACCACGTAGCATAGATGGTCGTTGAAGATGTCAATAGTTTGTGTGTCCGCCAGCGATTGATCCTGGCTGGTGAACCGCCTCGTCCAATGACCCTGGTCACTCTTGGTCCAGGGTGTCTGCAAAATACCAGAGGCCCGCCGGTTTGCGTATAGCAATTGAAAGACAGCGCTCTTGTCCCCAAAGATTACATGAAATAGTGCTTTGGCGCTCACGTTGAAATCTCGGGACACGCTGGCCTGCATGCCTGAAGGCGCATACACAACCGCCTGTGCGGGGAGTTTGAACTTTTGAAGTTCTCGCCCTGTCCTTGCCGTTTCGCCATAGAGACTTCCATCGATTCGTAAGCTGGCTTTCAGATTGCGCTCACGACGACGCTCGGGTGTCATCAGGTTACTCCGACCCGTGTCCTCAGCTTCAAAGACGACATCTTCCCAGCTATCGACGCTGGACCTGCGGGGCAGTGGGTCGGATTCCATCTTGATCAGAATCCTCAGGATCTCTTCGAGACCTTCTGGCTCATCGGAACGAGCATTGCGCACCAGAAAATTGAGTCTGCGCTGCAAGAGCCTAAGTGGTTCCAGAAAAATCTTGATCGTGAGCCTACGCGCATCGTCTTGGCGGACGCCGTCTCGAAGATGGAGATATATGAAATCACAGTCTCTGCCTGGTGCTGCCGTAACTTCATCGAGCGCCGAAAGACTGACGCCGGTAATCAGCACCAGGCCCAAATGGTTGGAGAAGAAGTATATCTCCCTGTGGGTGACATAGACGCGGCCAGGGAATTCCTGCTGATCATTCGGATTCCACGTTGCGCGAAAAACCAGCACCACCCTTTCCGATTTGGCGACTGCAGGGAAAAGCGTATGAAACTGCGCATTTTGCGCCTTCAGAGGCAGCGGATAGAATGCTGGAATGTCATCGGCTCCGACTGAGACTGCTGCGTCCTGCTTAACCGTCCTCGGTGTAGGTAAGTGGATCTCACCACCAACACTCAAGTTCTTCCGATGTCCTAGAACAGAACTCAAACCTGGTGCCAAAGGGTCGTTGAGATCGGACGTGTCGTGGCCGTCCATTATAACAGAGTCGTCTTGCGAGACAGACATAGCGCGCAATTTGGGGCTAGGTGGCTGCGACGCTTCGTCACCGGGACCTATGCGGTTGATGTGGCCCCAATTACTACTTCCCCACAAGTTGGCAAGGATTCCCGAGGGCACACCAGAGCCGTCAGCACGGCCAAGATCGAGGCCCCTCTCTCCGCTCACAACAACCGCAGTGTGACTTAGATTAGTGGCAGCGGGAGGGTTCGCAAGTGTGGAAGGTGCCAAGCTGCTGGTTGGTTGACTGCTAACAGGCATCGTAAAATTCCGCTTTGGCCCATCTGCAGCACCAGGGCCAACGGGGAGGATGTTGTGACTCGCTGAGATGAGGCTAGCGATGCCGCCGCCTTGTGGCCCTTGGCTTATAAGAGGCGATGCTGTCGACCTCTTGTGCAGATCGAGCTTTTGTATGATACGTGCAGCATGGTCGCGCGAGGCCTCCCGTAGACCCCCTTCTGCGTCCCGCTCCAGACTCATTACTCGTCGAGGGTTGACATCAAAGCTAGTGCGGTTAGTCACTCCGAAGCCTGTACCTTCTCTTTCCGGAGCCACGAGTCCTGTGAGGTGTCAGCCACATTGTTCGGCGCGATGCATCATTTCCAATAATATGCAGCTCGATCTGGACTTGTGCGCAAGATAAATCGGGTACCTACCAAGTCCAAGATCTTCGCTAGTCTGTGCTGTATGACCATCGCCAAGCTTGGCAGCAAATTCCGGTGCCATTGGAGGACTAATCGCAAATGCTGGATCAATCCCATGAGCGGCTGATGAAGTCTCGGTGCTGGCGGGATCATCAACAGCCTTCCTCTTTGCTACTTCAAATGCACTGATCCACTCGGTAAGCTCCTGCAAGAACGTCAGAAGGTGCGTGGCGGTGGTCCGCCTGTGGGGGCAGCTGCATCAATAGCTGGTGAAAGACTGGCAGCGATAGATAGGGACGTGCTCACTTGTTGCGTCTCTGCTTGAAGAATGATGCTCTGGTCCTTGGTCTTGACTTCGAAACAGAAACGACGTTCTTCTTGGAAGGCAGGGCGTACGCTGCACAAAAGAACGCCGGTTCTATCACTCTCTTCAACACCACCAGAGCGTGTGCCTTGAACGAGCCATCCGAATATGCCGTTCTTCACAAAGAACCATCGGCGCGACCATACTGTTCTTGCAGGACGGCCAGTGTTAGTGCGCAAGAAAAGCCATCCTTGCTTCTCAGCCACATCAAGCGAGCTGTCGCCAGCACTGGTGGCAGCAGAGGCCCCGGTGCCTAGATATGGCACAGTCGATGCAGCATAATCTTCCAACTGCAAGAGTTTAGATGTCAGTTCGTACTCCGATTTTATGGTCGCAGGCCCAGCCTTGGTAGCTCAGTCCAGTGCAATTGCTCAGGGGCACAGCAGGGGGCTCACCTCCCGAGATGGTCTTTTTTTCTGCTCGGCAGCGTCCTCGATCAGCCTTCGTGCCGTGAGGAGCTCACGTTTGAAGGCCCGCTCCGAGTTTTCCATTTCTCTGCTCCAACCACGGACACGTTCGATTTCGGCTCCCCACTTCGCAAATGTGGCAACACTGGATTCTCGACCTTGACGCATCTCTTTCCATTGATCTGCAAAGACTCGAACAATGAGCTACACAACGTATTAGGCTTGACTGCTCCATGATGGCTCTGCGATGTCCCTCAGAAGACTCGCAGATTTTTTCGTGCGCGGTGCAAAAGCTGTCTTGGCGAGCATACATTGATGAGGTTGTATCTAATCACAGAGCGTGCTTACCTTATCCAGCGATGCGCGTAGCTGTGGAGCCTGTACACAGAAGTCCATGCTGGCCTTGAGATACAGCTTTCGTGCTTCATGGAGTTGGAAAGCCTCCTCGCGCAGCGATGAAGCCTCTTTACCCTTGCTCTGGGCCGCATAGCGGCTGAGCACAGCATCAAAGGCTTTTTGTGCGCTATCCATTGCGCGCCTCGATTCTTTGAAGACGCGCAGTTCCTGATTGAGGAAACCCTTGATGGGCTCAATTACGGTGGCATCACAGCGCTTGACGCCTCGCAACGTGTTGGCCCAGAGCTCCCGCGCCCCCTCGCCATATCGACGTGCCGCCAGCAGAGTGTAGTCGTGGTCAAGGACAGCCTCGCTGATGGGAGCGGGTGGCATGGAGTGGGTCAGGAACGAGTTGACGGCAGCCTCCAGAGCCGACACCTCCGCTACGAGTCGGGAGGCAGCCTTGACGTAGCCATCGAGCCATCGCTCCACGGCATCTATGTTGTCTGAGAAGTGCAGCGCCGAGCAGCGGAAAGTGGGCGAGTCGAGACTGGCCTCGCGCAGGCCCACGTGGACCAAGTTCAGCACCGGTTGGTGTTGCGGCGGGAGGAGATGGGGCAGGGGACCGTCTGCAGCCGGCGTCTGTGTCTCTGGCATGGTGACATGGAGGACGAGAGATGATGTTGTGGTGGTTGTGGTTGTGGTTGTTGACGCGGCCTGAGGTACTGTAGAGTGGAGGTGGGGCACAAGCGCACGCTAGGACTAGAACTAAGGGGGACAGTATACGTAGACAGATGTGGCGCCTGACAGAGCAGCAGCTAAGATACAGTATAAAGATACCTACCTCACATATACATTCGGAGACATCCGATACTGCATTTATCCTTAGCGTTACCTCCAGCGGGTGGATAGTCTATCCGCACCCTGTATCGCCGGCGCTTACGGAAGCGCTAGAACCATTATTCCGGCCTAGTTAAGTTAAATTACACAGCTTGTCGGGTACAGTTACCTTCCAGCTCGGGTTGATCGTCTACCCGCACCCTGAGTTACCTAGAAAGGATTAGTTACCCGCCTTTAGGTGCAGAATACCTGGCCTGCAAGCGGCGAAATGGGTAGACTATCAAACCAATGTAGGAGGGCATTGCACCGACGTTGACTTCGTTATCATTTGACCATTCCGATAGGTAGGCTCTTGCAGTAGCCATGAACACTAGGCCCCATTCGGCTGACATGCGTGTATATAGCGCGGTCATTAACTAGTGTCCGTAGTAGCGACACCATATAGCCCCTACAAAGCGACGGTACGGATAGACCATCCGCCCTTGTTGGCAGGTGACTGCGACTGTACCTGTAGTAGACTACTAGACTCTGCTAGAGCCGGATAGAACTACCTTACTATACTTTATACCCACTACTGATGTACCCTCAATCCCCCCTTCTTCACCCTGAGTCCCTGGAACTGTGGACCTGTGCCTGTGGACCTGCAGCCATCAATATGAGCCTTATGAGGTGTCGCCAGATATACATGTACCCACACCACACATGACACCACGATGGACTACTTCATCAAGATCACGATACAGCACAATAAGGTATACCACTATACAGTAAGGTACATGTAGGTACAGCACAATATAGCACTATACGTTACAGTAAGATAATACCGCACAGCACAGCACGACGACGGATTGGTCGTATTGCGACGACGGCTCCGTCCCATGTATACTATGTGGAAATGACAGGCCAGCCAGACTACCTCATCTACATTCATATCGCCATCGCTCGCGCGGCAAAGCACTATCGGACAAATGAGCGACACAGTAGGTCTACGGTGTGTGTTGACGTTGCGGCTCCACTCGCCGACTCGCTTCGGTATTTTCTATCGAGTGCGGTGACATGCGATCGCTACTCTATCGGCAAGTCTGCATCGGAGAATGTCTACTATACTGGTTCCTCGGACTCGTTCGTTGCCGGACATACATGTACTGTGGCAGCGTGGCTCACATTACATCACTGTAAACACCACCTGCAGGTGAGGAACGACGTGCTTCACTGAGAAATGCCAAGATCTTGATCCCTTCTGGAGCAGGACTCGATCCACCGCAAAAGGTACTGTATCTGATAGAGTACAGCACCTTATCGCAATAGGACTGTCCGCCGCCGCCTTGGGTTGGAGCAGGGGAATCGTGAAACTCGCTTGTCCGGACTAAGACGTGCGCTCCCACACGCTTCGCATTGACAACTTCTCCACCGTGGAGACCGCGCCGCGCGCCGCGTTTCGCTTTCATTGTGGGTCGGAGTACAACGCAGTGGAATATACAATCAGTGCCTCTCTATCAGGCTTGGCCTTTACGCCGCTGCACTCTAAGCCGTGGCATCAAGCCTGCTTGGCTCACTTTCGAGCAACGCTTCAGCAGGTCACGGACCAAACATCGTCCTCGCCTCGGAGAATTGCAATGATTGTGTCCCATCACAATGATTGCGTTCGTTGAGGCGGTCACTCACGCGTCGACACTGGAGTCCATGGCGCATAAGAAGACTCAACTCCCGCCGTAAGTGATGTTGTGTTGTCAAGCTCAGAATCACCCATTCGCAACAGTCCTTCCTTCCCCTTCATCCCTCTCAAGCGACTGGTTTCGTTTGCTGCCTTACCTACCTTCCTTTTCTACTCCCACCCTTCCCAGTTTCACCATCGTCCAAGATGCAGTACACCATCGCATTCATGGCTTTTGCCATTAGCGCCAACGCAGTGCCCGCCATGCACTGGGACTTCAAGGGCATTCACGGACCTGGTGTCGGCCCTACAGGTCTGGTCCCTACTGGTACTGGGCTGGTCCCTACTGGCACTGGGTTGGTGCCATACCCAACTTTTCCAGGGAAGAAGCCTTCCCACAATTTCCCACGTGCCCCTAAGGACGACGACGATGAGGACGAGGATGAGGATGAGACTAAGACCACGAAGTCCACGAAGACCACGAAGAGCACCAAGGCAACTGGAAGCTCTACTGCTACCAAGACTAAGGCAACCGGCAAGGCAAGCTCCACTGCTGCCAGCACCAAGGCCAGCGGTGACGCTCCAGCTACAACTTCTGCCCCGGCGTCGACTGGAGGGGGTGGTTCCTCGGGCGGTAGTCTGCCAGCTTCCTCTGGTACTTCCGTGTTGAAAGCAGCCCAGGTATGATTTGGTCCTCACATCATGTGACTAGCGCTTGCTGACGTGAATCTTAAAGACCATTGCCGCTGGCGAGTCTTTCGACGGAGGAATGGTTGCATTCGATCGCGGTGTCAGCTGCACTGGCCAGTCTGAAGGTGGTGACAGCGACGCTGTGTTCTATCTGGAAAATGGGGTGAGCATATACCGCATCTGTTGGCCTTGGCAGGGTCGTGAAACTTCACCGAAGCCAGCAGCTGACTCTTCGACCAGGCCAGTCTGTCCAACGTGATCATTGGACCCAACCAAATCGAGGGCGTTCATTGCTTTGGGGCCTGCTCTCTCACCAATGTCTGGTGGAGTGCTGTATGCGAAGATGCGTTCACCATCAAGGAGCAAGCAGATGGCGAAACTACCAAAATCTCTGGTGGTGGAGCATTCGGAGCAGAGGATAAAGTGTTGCAGCACAACGGAGGCGGCACCTTGAGCGTCACTGGCTTCACTGTCGACACATTCGGAAAGCTCTACCGCTCCTGCGGCAACTGCAAGTCGATGTTCGAGAGACATGTGATCTTTGACAACGTCTCTGCGACTAGTGGCAAATCTCTCGCCGGTATCAACAGCAACTACGGTGACACTGCTACCGTAAGTCTCCTCCATCGTGGCTAGACCCAAAGAGCCTCGACTCTGCACTGATAGCTCTACATATGCTGATCTTCCTATTTTAGTTCACTAACGTCGTAGCCTCTGGCGTCTCCGACATCTGCGTTGAGTACGAGGGCAACGACTCTGGCGCCGAGCCAGAAGAGATTAGCAGCGGTCCTTCGAGCGCTTGCATCTACACTACCAGTGACGTAGCAACATCTTAAGTAATCAGGTGGAGGAGATATCTCACATACATGTACATGTTCATGTAGTAGAATCTGGCGGTGCAACACTTCACTTCGAACCCGTCAGTTGTAGCATATATATAGATAGCGTATCCGAACCTTCGCTGCCGCGAACGAGCTGTGCTCAAATCTTTTTCCCGGCCCACAACGAGCGGCAATATCTTCTGCAGCCTCCGAGACCTAGCATTGAGTCTCGACGCTTTTCTTGCTCAACAGCAAGCAGCTACCCATCTCCCGCCATCGTGCTGTTTCTCTCCGTCATAATTCCCGACGGAGACATGTCTATGGTCACCATCTAGAATGTAGTAGTGACTAAATGGAGCAAAGCCCAAGCAGGCCTTACCTATCCTATCATCAACTCATGATCATGTGGTTGGTTGGTACATATGTACCTATACCTATCTATGTACTTGCATTCCTCGCTTACTGGGATTTCTTTGTCTCTTACATAAATAAGGTACATGTGCGTAAGGTGCGCCTGGCTAACAAAAGATCAGATTTTCTTTATGTCTTCAATATGCATACAGAAGAGAAGAGAAGATAGAAGATAGAAATAGAGAGAGTTAGACAGAGATGCATGCATGCAGTATGCAATAATAAAGGTACCTACTACATATACCTTATGTACCTACCAGGCTACCACTACATCGCAAGTGCTAGAAACCTAATGCTTGTGTCTGTCAATCAATCAATCAGTAAAGCAAGATAAGATAACATACATGTACCTTACCAAGCTTGACATTCCTGCACAAACGAAGGGCAAAAGAAGAATGAAGGTCCTAGATATGCTACCCACAGACTTTTGCAGTCTTCCGATCATTGTGGGAGACGAGGCGATGTATAGTGAAGTTACTGATAGTTTGGATACTTCGCGATCGCAAAGTGCAGAAGGGGCATGTTCGGCTGATGGTATAGTCGAATCTTATGACAGGCTCGATGAGGAGGAGGAGGGAGAGGAGGGAGAGGAGAGAGAGGAGGAGGAAGAAGAGGAGCAAGAAGGAGAAGGAGAAGATACAGTGGAATATATTGCAGACGCCATCTTAGAAGCAGCCGAGACTGCGTGGCAGCGCTTCTCCAGCTCCATAACCGGCCAAATCCGCCAAGTCTGCACGAGCAAGGTCCGAGCGGTTTGCTTGGAGGTGCTCAAGCGAACGGATGACTCGGTCGAGACTACTCAAGGTGGCTTTGCATACGACGACGATGCTCGCTTTCTCGATTAGAGCAATTTCTCTCTATTGTGTAATGTTCTTGAGAGCCGTCTCCATTAACACCTTGTCGTATTGTTGATGCAGCCACTGGATCCAGTTGCTCATGGGAGCCGATCCTGGCGTACCCGTCTGCTCTGGCTGTGCGAGCCCGTTGTAGAAGATGCTCTTCAAGCCAAGAACGGCGACCCCTTCATCTTTTCTAATCACGGCACTCAGCTCAAAAAGGCCATCGCTCTCTCTCACGTCCTGCACGCGTGGGGAATCCCCACATCGCACGATAATCGCGTCCGGCGTCTTGGAGACGACTTCGAAGTGGTCGGTGATTTTGGTACCAACCTCGTAAATGGAGGTTTTCAGGTCCTGGGTGTCCCACAAATGGTCGGCCGTGGCAGGATCGTTGCGGTACTTTTTCTCGAGATAGCGGCGTTGGTATGCGAAGCCTAGGAGGAAGTAGCTATCAGTCAGGACTCGCTCTGCCAAAGTCCAATATTGTTAGATATGATATAGAGAAAAAAATACCTAGACCACTCCAAACACCAGCGCAGAATGCCTCTGTCAATCTGCCATCCTTCTCAAGTAATTCGGGCTTGATCTGGCTCAACGGCACACGCCGCACAGCCAGATCTTGCGAGACAGGCGCATTGTTCGGATTGTATCGAGCGAAGAGCGTCGAGTTGAACAAATAGTCTAAAGATATGAATCCGATCGGTGGTGGTCGCCGATCAGCGACTATCTCAGACAAATAATGATGGCATTTCAATCGAATGCTTACCCGAGGGCGGCACGTCGACAATACTCGTCTTACGCGTCCAGCTATTCAGAGAAGTCACTCGGTCAGCATCACGGCACGGCCACTAAGGCTGGGCCGCTGGCAGAGCAGTCGGCTAATGGAGGAGGGGGAAGGGAGAGGGTGGATGGAAAGGGGCGAGAGACTAACAGCAGATATCCCGCTGTGCCACCCAACGATGTCCAGCCTGTGGCAGCCAGCACGGCTTTGAAGAGACCCATGGCTTTGTGGCTAGCAGCGGCGATCTCGAGCCTGTGAGACGAAGTGTGGTAAAGGTAGCAAGCACGCAGCAATCCACGTGATTAATTGACGAGGAATTCGTGCTGAGAAGGTCGATCGGCTTCTGGTCGGATCTACGTGCTGACGACGGAAGTGGAGTATTATAGGAGTACGAATTATCATTCACGGACGGTTGGCTTATATTAGGCATCTACGGCATTTACATCGCATTCTGCAGCAAAGTCCCTATGCTGTTCAAGCCTCCCTCGTCCGTACACAATATGTGCTTGGGAATCTCCCATTCCACTATCGGCGCCTTCTTCATCTCCTTGCCGATCTCGGCTTCTATCAGCGTGCTGTATGAGTGGTCCAGAAAGTCTTCCAGTTGATATTCCCTCTTGGTGAATTGCTCTCCCAGAATCTTCGCCAACGTGGCCACGTTCGGATGAAAGTGGTTCCGCAGAGTCTCCAGTTCCCACAAGCTGGAGTCAATGGCGCGTGTGAGCATTGGGTCCGGCTGCGACATGATAAAGGGGTCATCCATGCCCTCTTCGGTATAATTTGGGTGTGCAGAATAAATGGCATGTCCAGGATGGTATGTTCGATGCAGCATGAATGTGCAAGGAGGATGTTGCTTTAATTGGTTGTAGATCCATGGAATTATCCAGACAATAGCCCCAGGCGGAGCTTGCAGCGCTAGTCTAGACAGTCGTTTGATAAAGCTTGCAACCATAGACGCTGGTAAGTGTGTGGAGCTCATGAAGGTCTCCAAGAGGCGGAAGAAACGGCTGCGGTGCTTGCTGTGGAGCACATCCTCGTCCAGAAGACTGTAAAGTTTGCTGTAGAACTCTGGGTAATCGAGGTTCTTCACGGTCATAAGGCTGAAGATGCCGTTCAATGCCAACAGCGACGTAGCACCACCCTGGTTGAATGAGTCCGTGAGAAAATCTGCCAACAGCTCGATGTGGTTGGTAAACCAGGGCAGGAGCTGAGTTGTCGTGATGTTGAGCAAGCTTTTTCGTTGCTCTGTAGAGAGTGGCGCACGAAATACTGACATCCAGGCCTCGCGCGCCGCCTTGCGATGTGCGTTCAGCGACAAGAGTGGACTCTTGTGTGTGGGAGCTTCTCCATACCAATCCTCCAGCTGGTCTTCCGCCTCAGGCACGCCTTCGATCTGGGATAGCATTTCAATTGCATTGTCCAACACATCCGATTCACTCGACCCGCTCAGGATGTTCTTTACAGCAACAAAAGTATAGAAGCGCACATCATCATGCTCCTCTACATACTTTTCCACAAACTGTTGCCGTGCACCTTCCGCTTCCTTCTTGCTCAACATCGCCTTCACCGTCGCCTGAAATGTTGCCTTCTCGTTGCGCCAGGACTGTTCTGCAGTCTTGCTGGTCCCTGCAGCCTCCTCCTTGACGATTCTCATCAGCAGTGCAAGCGCAGTGTTCTCCTCTGTGGCATCTGGGCTCCCAACCCAATCGCACAGACTCGCAACGTATTTGCGAAGGCATCCTCTGAGCCACAGCACAGTCTGTGTCGCATGATCCGAGGCATTTCTGTCCTTCACCAGCTGCTCTCCTGCGATCAGGCGGCAGAAGACTCGACAAAGAGCAACGGCTGCCGGCGAAGAATGCTCGCCACCAGCGAGAAGGTCCTGCAGTTTTTCGATATTGGCATAGTGCGCGGGAGATGCGACGAGCTGCTGTTCCAAGAGCAGGATCTGAGCTTCACGAGTATCCGCCGTGGTCGTGACTTTCGGGGCTTTCCTGGCCTTGGTGCTGCTTGCGCCATGCAACGAGCGTTTCCTCTTGCGATTCTCGTCGGGATCAGTGGTGGTGGTGGCAGCAACCAGTCCAGGCATCGCTACAGTGTAGGTGTGTGAAGAAGCGGGTGTACGGTGGAATGCGGGAGGCAGTCGCATCGCAAAGAATAATATCTTCCACAATTTCATCGGCAACTCCCGGCAAGCTTCTTCAGGTATCCGACCACACTCGACCATCCTCACTGTCCGCTACACCATAGTACAGCATTGACACCATGGCCTCACGACTGGCAAGAGGCGCACTGGGTAAGCTCCGCTCGTGTCCATGGCATGCGCCAGCATCACAATTGACCCTCCACAGGCGCCGTTCGGGCTCGTCCCAGTCTCCCTCTCCGCACCGCATTCCCGGCCATCACCACCACCTTCTCGACCTCTACCGCGCGCTTCGAGGTCGCTCCGCCCGCCAAGGACCCCAAGAGCACCGCGACTGCCATTGTCGACTCACTGCCCGGCAACAGCCTCGCCTCCAAGACAGCCATCCTCTCTGCCGGCGCCGCGCTGTCCGTGGCTGCCATCAGCAATGAGCTTTACGTCGTCAACGAGGAAACGATCGTCATGGTTTCGCTCCTGACCATCTACTGGGCTGTCTACACCTATGCTGGCCCAATGTATGCAGAGTGGGCGCAGGGCCAGCACGACAAGATCAAGGGCATTCTGAACGCTGCTCGTGCAGACCACACCAATGCAGTCAAGGCCCGCATTAGCAATGTTCAGGACCTCAGCGGCGTCATTGATGTGACCAAGGATCTTTTCGCGGTCTCCAAGGCAAGTTCATCGTGATTGCGCAGCCAAGCTGGATTCTGACCTGTTGCACAGGAAACCGCCCAGCTTGAGGCTCAGGCCTACGAGCTCGAGCAGAAGACTGCTATTGCCGCCGAGGCCAAGGCCGTCCTTGACTCGTGGGTTCGCTACGAAGGTCAGGTCAAAGCCCGACAACAGAAGGAGTTGGCCGACTCTATTATTTCCAAAATCGACAAGTCACTGTCAGACCCCAAGGTTCTCGACCAGATCCTCAAGCAGAGTGTCACTGATGTTGAACGTACGCATCAAATTCTCGCTTTGTTGTCATTATTATCACTAACTATTTCAAAGGTATCTTGTCGCAGAAGCAATAGACGTCAGTGGTGCGAGAATCGTTGGAACCAGCCCGGTGAGCAGGCCATAATGGTCACTGGTCCAACCTGTATATATATCTGTTGAACGCCCTTCAACAATATTTAGACATCTGGGGCAAGTCGTTGAACGGAACGAGGAAGATATTTCTTTTGTTGTGCTCAAGCTTCACCAACTCTCACTCAGCGGCTGCTATGACTCGCATGTGTGTTACTTTCGCCATCAAAGTGGATAACGGTTTGTCATCAATTGCAAAGTGCTTGCTGAACCTCTTTAAATCTGCTAAAACTGATATGAGATATGTCTAATGAGACTGGACACCGCACGCCTCCCTCCACTAAACGGCAAAAGTAGCGCGACCATGTCACAAGCCACTACATGTACCCCAGCCCATGCCATTTTTCACATCGTGTAACTCCTTTTCTTCCACATTCCACCTCCGTTGCTGCAAACGATCACGTAGCCAACATTGAATTCATGTCAGGCGCCATGGCATTGAGGTTCAGAACAGTGAAAGCCTAAGAGTGCTTTGCTCCATCGGACTCATCATGTCGGAGAGCATCAGAGACCGCCGGAATCTCGTTCGTGTGACCCCTCCAAGAGATACCCTACTAAAACGAGTAGCACTTGAAGAGAACGACCTTTTGCTCCTGATAAGCCTCAGCGGCTGTCATGGTCATGGTCATATTCGTGATTAATTTCCCCGATTATTCGATTGTCTTTGGGAAGGCCAACCTCGCTGCTTGAGGCCTCAACTAGATTCTCTAGAATTGATGCTCGATTTCGTAGCTCAACGTCCAGTGCTCTCTGGGCCGCATGTCCTACTCTCATCATTCGCGGCGATCACGCAAACTTGATGCGAGATGTGCCCGCCCTTATTGTTACGAGTGGACGCAGGCGACTTGTCCGTGACACTGGTCCACCATAAATATCGACTACTACAGCTTGGATGGGCGACGGTCTGATCAATCAGACCAAAGCAACCTTCCACAGCGGCATGCGTGAACTTTCACGATGATTGCCATGCTCGTCCATGTGCTAGGTCGCTAGGCCATAACAGGCCCTCAATAGGAAGCTGACACTGTATCCTAGCAGCCAGGAGTGGTCAGCGCGCACCTGAACGATGGCTGCATGTCCGCGCAGAGTGGTGGTGCACATGTGTGGGTGGCAAGTGGTTTGTTGTCGGATCGAGGAACTTTAGGTTAGGACAGAACAGTGGGTCCTACCGAGCGCCAAGCTCTCCACACACGTCTTTTTTGAGAAAGACCTTACAACGCCGACTTCAAGGCTCATCTGCAGCACGAACATCCAACACCCAGCGCCCGTGAAGACATTGCCAGTCCGTACGTACCACTCGCGCTCCCACTCGCGTCCTGACGAGTACAGTAGCTGATATTTGTGACTCCATAGGCATCTTCACACACCGCAATCATGGGGTACAGTCCATACCACTCCGCTCTCTACCCGCTCGCCAGATCGCACGCTGACCATATTCCAGTATCTCTCGTGACTCCCGTCACAAGCGCAGTGCCTCTGGTGCTAAGCGCGCATACTATCGCAAGAAGAGGTATGCATAACCCGATTGTCTCCAACCCGCATATCCAGATTCAATTCTGATATGAGAGAACAGAGCTTTCGAGAAGGGTCGTCAACCCGCCAACACCCGTATCGGCCCCAAGCGTGTCCACCTGGTGCGCACTCGTGGCGGAAACCGCAAGTTCCGTGGACTGCGTCTCGATTCCGGCAATTTCTCGTGGGGCAGCGAGGGCGTCTCCCGCAAGGTCCGCGTG
>KZ105385.1:0-14645 GCA_000504405.2 Mycosphaerella sp. Ston1
CGGCTAAATAACCGTGGTGACTCTGTCGTGCATCCCAAGGCAACCCTGAGTCTGACGAGAGGCACAACGTGGCTCTGATAGGACCGCTGGTGATCAGTGTTCAATAGAGGACTGGAGGTCAGTGGTCAGTCAGTGGTCACTATTCATGGTGACTGAAGTAGGTGACTGCAGGGGTCGTAAGCTCTTCGCGACCACTCAAGAGTCAAGCAGCGCTCCGGCCTCGAGCGGCTGATTCCTCGGGGCGTCTTTTGCGTTACGGACCGATCAGGGCTAACGTATCCCTATGATCCTATCGTGCCACCTCGAACTCTATCTAGCTCCCGCGAGCTTGTTACACACGACAGTTCCCATATCACATTGTGAGAATGACAGTAGTATAGTATACCTGGTAGGAATGCTGTCTGCCAGTCACCCATCCCATCCAAAGCTCAGAACGGGCGGCCTGATCTGGCCTCAGTCACAACGCAGTCAGCGCTAGCAGCCATACTGTAGCGCCAGAGCGCCATCGTGAGCTGCAGTGTATGGTGGGATCGGGATAAGGTACCAGCTATATATTCCATGGCTCAACTCTCATCCGGGGCAGCCGAGCTCGCGACACAGACCTATCGACGAGCTCTCATATTCAACACAAAGAACATCTGCGGGCACATCTATGGGTAGGTAGTTCTACCTCCTGGACAGACCCTTGGGAGCGATACCACTATTGCGGTGAGGAAGCTCAATGGTGATGAATAACATCACGGCGGGCGCAACCTCCACTTGATGATATACCTTATGCAAGGTACAGACGTGCTAGTCAGTCGTGGCACCGGGTATCACAAACCGCTTTCGCACTACTCTCCTGGAAGTCAGATTCGTCTGGCTGCGGCTTCCGAAACACTGCATGCTACACGTTGCGAGAACCATCTCCATGCTTGTTTGTTGCTCGAGCATACCTAGCTAACAGTACATGTAGATACTCAGCTGACGCATTGCGGAAGAATTCGCTTTGTTCCATAGGTAGCGGCACCAACATAACATATGTAGTAGCTTCCGCCACAATGTACATACCGCCATTGCAGACCTAAAGTAGCATGCTTCAACATAGGTAGAACCACCGACAGCAGCAATCCTAGAACTAGAACATGTATGTAAAAACCCGACAGCATGGAAATCACCCACGACAATTGTAGCATGAAAGTTGGAAGCACAACGCTAAGAGGTAGGTAACATCTAACCACGCAGCAAACACAACGTGGTGCCACGCTCGCTGTGGATTTAAGATCTACACTCAAGCTTCTCCCTCTCTAGTATGTCTTGTATGTATTGGGTCGATGGCTAAATGGCAGCAGATCGCGCTTCAACACCTCACGAGGGGGATATAAAGTACATGTACCTTAGTCTAGTAGGAGCAGTCACGAGCAGTGATTCCAAGTTGCAAATTCATCATCATGATCACCGGGCTAATGCATGTTGACACTTACTACTAGGTACCTTAGGTATATGCATACCGCCGTTGAGAGGCAGATGGAGTGCAGCGCAGCGTTGTGACAACGACGATCACTGGACTGGGAAGGCTTGATTGATTGATTGATTGATTGTACCTTAAGGTACATGTAGGTACATAAACGCATGTGAAAGAGTGGGGAATGGGAGATGGATGGATTTATTACCTTAATTATTCATGGGGCCCCAGAGTCAACTAGTAGGTAAGGTAGTTCTACCTGGCCTTACTACTTTTGCTGGTATAGCTTACTGTACTGTACATACTGTATGTACCTCCTTTGCATACCGACGCGGAGATGTACGGTACTGAAGAAAATCGACTCGTGCGAGAAGCATAGGTAAGGTAAGGTACCATAAGACTACACCACTACAGAAATCTATTTCTCGCCAGCAGCAACAGCAGCATGACCAGGCTTGATCTTCAGTCTCGCGGCCTCTGCAGCAACGGCTCTCGGAATATCCTCCTTCAGGCTGCATCCTTCCGCCTTCCAACCGAAGAGAACCCTGGCACGCTTTGCTCGCGACCTCGAGTTAGCGCCCCATAGCAGGTTGCCGTATTGCGCCAGTGCCTCCGCTTCCTCTGGTGTGACAGACTTGACCTCACTGGTCTCGATCAACTTCTGCTTCTTCGCCTCATCTGCAATCCACTGCGACACTTCCCCCCAGACATGTTCGCCATTCTCGCAGAAGTAGTAGCCTTCTGGGCCCCATGTAGCTGGCTTCCCCGGCCACTCCTTTGTCGAACCACCAGCTGCTGCTTCCTCGACCAGCTTGAGGAACAGAGTGGAAAGATCGTGGACGTGAACATCACACCAGTATGTCTTGCCTTCGTTGACCTTGATGGCCTGGCCCTGCTCCAGCGAGCATCTGATGAGTTCGGGAACCTGAAGCGAGCGCTGGTTGTCTGGACCTCGGCCAAGACCGTAAATCGTTGGAGGACCCACAATAGCTGTCTTGAGGCGATCCGAGAAGTCTTGGGCAGCTGCGAGCACGATCTTGTCCACGTTGCGGTGTGATGCCTCATCGGGCAGAGAAGTCACTTCTCCCACATTCTCGAGATCATCGTAGATCTTCTCGCGGAAGTTCTTGCCGTAGCCATTGGTCTTGGCCTCGGCGGTATCTTGCCACATGAGAATACCTGTTCCACTAGTGTGGATCAGAAATCCGGGTTTAGATGGGTCATGGCTGGCAAGGCCTTTGATGATGGCATTGGCCGAGGGTTCGTGATCGGCATGTGCCCAGTCTGGAAAAGAATTGTGAGTAAAAGTGCTAGGTTTTCTCAAAAACCAACAACACAGGAGGTGTGGTGTTCTTACGGCACACAATATCTGCAGCCCGTGATTCTTGTTCGAGGACATCCGTACTGTCCAAGTCGCCGTACACGAGCCTGACATGGGGGAACTTGGCAGCTACTTTGGCACCTTTGTCGCTATTCCGCACGAGAGCGGTGATTTCATACTCGGGGTGAGCTGTAGCGATAGCATACATGGCATCGCCGCCAATGTAGCCTGGTGCGACATATTCTCGTCAGCTCATATGTCATCCAGCTGAATGAATCCCCCCCCCAACCATGGAGCTTATCCTCAAGGACAGCCAGATAGGTAAGGCACGCACCTGTTGATCCTGTCATAAAAATCTTCGTCATTTTGGCTGTGTTTGATGATAGTATTTTCAACTGTGCTGGTAACACGAAGAAAAAGAGAAGATGAGTTGTCTTATT
Source organism: Mycosphaerella sp. Ston1 (assembly GCA_000504405.2). NCBI lineage: Eukaryota > Fungi > Ascomycota > Dothideomycetes > Mycosphaerellales > Mycosphaerellaceae > Mycosphaerella > Mycosphaerella sp. Ston1. The sequence goes on from KZ105385.1 coordinate 3,206, forward strand.
GTACTACAAATTCTAGGTGCAACTTTCCAATTCATATCTCAATGTCCCTTTCCCCAGCAATTTTCACAGTGACGTCGGTTCTGCGTGAACAGAGGGGCCAGAACTTCCTGAGCCAATAATTTTTTTCCTCGCGCCGACGGACCTTTCTGGAAGTCACGTCAGCTGAATAATGCATCAGTTGTGCTTGTACTTCTGTGGTCAATGGTTTGTAAGAGAAAACGAGCCGGGAAAGATAGTTCTACCCGGATTTCAAGCAGATTTGGTCCAGGGTTCAGCCGGAGTCTTCGCTGCTCGATCAAAAGGATCTTTGGTGCTTCGGAGCACAGGGTGGCCTGGTAGATGTAGAAGCGGTGTTCGTCATGGCGTGGGCTAGGTGTCGATCCGTCCAAAACTCCAGTAAAGTGATTAGACAAGGCGCAAGGATAGAAAGATTGCACGTCGCTAAAAATATGTTGATCGGATTGTAACGTCACCCAATCCTTTTGCTCTTCCCACTCACTATGCTTCTGCCGTACATTCATACCTGTTGCAACCTCCCGTTCAATCGGCCATCTAGTAGATGCCTTGGGTCCTGTACTGGAACGTGTCGTAGAGCCTAGTGTAGTAGCTCCCAATGCTCTTGTTCACAAGGTCCTCCACCCAATCCCGAGCTTCCTCTTTGCTCTTCTCAAGCACGAAACGTGCACGCAATGCACTCACAACATTGACTACGCCGCCCCCATAACAGGCCATCTTACTTTCACGGCCCATGAGCTCGACCAAGGTTATCAATCGTTCCGCTTCTCGGCGCAACGCTTGAAAAGCATCCTTCATCAGCTCTTTGAAGCGTCTGAAAGGCTCACTCTCGGGCCCACCTAGCAACTCCACGTATTCGAGAGTCAACTTGAAGGGAGCAGCTTCGAATCCCATGTTCCCAGGAGAATTCGACAGCATGAAGCCAAAGTCGATGTGTACAACGTGTCCCTCGGCGTCGATCAGAATGTTCCCATTGTGACGGTCCTTGAGCTGGAGGATGTAACTGATGATGCTGTACGCCGCTAGGCTGCGGACAAAGCAGTCGATGGCTTTGACGTATGCTGGCGAGTCTGGGCTTCCAAAGCTCTTGGTGTAATGATCTTGCAGTGTGGCAATTCGCTTCTTCGGATTGGTACCGGCTGCTATGCTCGCAATCGTGAGCGAACGCTTGATAGAGTGCAACGATACGGCGTTTGTGATTGTTTCAATGAGGCCTGATGTCTCGCCGATGACCAAGATCCGCATGTTTTTCACCCATACGTTGACTTTGTGCTCAGCGAAGATCCTGTCGCAAACGGCGATCAGCTGACAGGCAAATGCTTCTTGCCGCAAGTCCGCACCCGTCTTCACTATCACAGAGACGAGGTCCCAGTGCTTTATCCAGCCATATGGCGATGACCGGCGTATGCGCTCCTTCTTCTGCTCCCAGGCCTCACCGAACATGGCCGCACTAGGGTCGTCGCGGTCGCCGTTGCGTTGGATACCACCAGTCATGGCATCGTTCTCCATGCGTGCGGCACCTTTCCCCGTGTTTACCAGATCTGGGTCGGAAGTATCGTCCAGTGAAGCTGCGAGATCATCTATTTCCGGGTTGACAGCGCCCGTCCTTGCAATGATGGTGTCAAAGTTAGGAGTTTGTTCCTCTGCCAGAAAACTTTGCTCTTCCAGTGATTGCATACTAGCAATGATCTTAGAGCGTATAGCCGCCACTTCGGCTTTTGGTCGTTTTGCAGCGCTCAACTCAAGCTGTGCAAGCATTTGAGACGCAGTACGCATGTGGTCGGCCAGAGCAGAAACATCCGCCTGCGTCGCGTTCTGGGGTCGAAATGGTGATGCTCGATCTGAGCTGCTGGGCCGAGCAGTTGTCAAACCTTCTGAAGTACGAGGAGTGGACACACTTGCTAGCGTTGAAATGGTGCTTACGCCGCTGGATAACCGCGGAGGATCTCTTGCACCTGGCGGTGCCGTTCTTGAGCGTGGACTGTTCGTACCCGATCTTGGCTTGTCGTCCAGGTCCTGAAGTAGCGCAGTGCTCGACAGGTCACCACTCACAGGTTCCAGCACACTATCTACCGTTACCTCTTCCGGTGGCGATACGATGGCCGCCTGTCGTGCAGCATCTGTTGTGTCGAATAATCTACGCTTCTGTTTGCCCTTTTCTGACAAGATCTTGGCGAGCAGGTCTTGGTTCTGTTGGCTATCCGGATCAAAGTCGAAGTCCTCTCGGAGTACCTCTAACATCAGCAAATATGGAACTTTCTCAGCGCTGTTCAGGCTTGTCGCTTCTGCAGGATTGAGTCGTACGATGCGATGATGCCGACTTCGGCTCGCAGAGCCACCCACAAGGGTTGCAGGGCATAGAAGTGGTATGTCGACTTCTGCTGGGAGATCCTGAGCAATGAGACCTAGCTCAGCACGCAGCGCACTCAGTCGAGCGGGCTTCGGGACGGACACCAAGCGATTCGAGATACCTTCGAGGGCGGTGAGAAGCTGGCTCTCGTTACGAAAGTAATTCTGCCGTAGCGCTCGGACCTTTTGCCCTCGTGACATTGACGAAGGAGTTACTGGGCGCAAGTTTTGCGAATGTCGTCGAGATAGCTCTCCTAGTCGGCGTGGCACCCCCGGTGAAGCGGGCAGGCTCATGCCTGCGCTGACCTTTCTCCTCTCCGACCTGCGATCTGGCAGCGAGGAACTGCTAACAAAGCCTTCCGAACTCATGGCCATTGCTAGAGAGGGCCGTGAAGTGCTTCCGCCCGAAGACTGCCTCGCGCCACTAGGCCGCGACTCTCCTGGCTGTCCAGGCGTATTCGGCATCGAAGCTGACACTGCGCTGTCGTTGATCTTGATGTCTGCAGGTTTTCGTGTCTTCCGCCGCGGCGCCTCCTTGCCGTCACCAGTGACTGGCCTTGTCCGCCTGGTTGTAGTACCGCCAACTGTCGCACTCCTGCTGAGCGTAGGCGTGGCTGGAAGAATCTCTGATGGACCTTCTTCTATTGGCCGTGGCCTCCTAGCTTGCGCTATGGCAAGTGGACCAACGTGCTGCGGAAGCACAGGGAGGCCCACGCCAGCCAATACTAAACCCGACAGAACGGTGACTGGCAACACATTCTCGTGTATCCTTGCTCTTCTTGCGAGTTCCCCACCACCAAAGACTATATTCTGGACTTTGTTGTACACTCGACGACAGGTCTGGAAAGCATGGGAGGCGGGTTGGCTAGACAAGTCGTGCAGATACGTCTGGAACAGCCAAAAGGTCTCGAAACCATGTCAGCACCAGCGATCCTAGTAGTGTGCCATGTGTGTATGCCTACCAAAAGCGCGCCATTGACAGATTCTTCGCACATGTCTATGAGGAATTCCTCCAGCGCCATCGACTCATTGTCAATGGAGATGACCAGATGACACAGCTGCGGAAGGAAGAACTCAATCTCCCCGTAGCTGAAGCCTCGTAGCTTCGAGCAGAGCACATAGTGAATGCCAACGTGCTCGGCGTAGCGACTGCCCTCCCGTCAGCGCGTGCATCTCCCTCGAGTAGGCGTGGAAGTTTGGCGGCTCACGCAAGGTACGAGACAGTGAGCGAAGGATCGCGGTTGAAGTGCTCGGACTGAATGAACCGCTCAAGGAGGTTCCAACTCATGAAGACTGTCTCATGGGCGGACACGTGCAGTAGCGAGCCAAGTATATCTCATCTTCCGGTGTCTCTACTACGGGCAGTCCGGTGACCGACAGCAGGCGTAGGCGGGCGGTGGTGGCTCGAGGGTGCGCGGTGTGGGAACGGTATCGATCCAAGCTGCTACAAAAGGGTGTCGTGTTCGCTGGTGGTGGTGGTGGTGCTGTTGTGTATATACAAGGGCGGATGCAGAGTCGTGGTAGATTGATACCAACCTAAGTTATTAATAATCGTGATATGAGCATTGGAGGCCGTCCACGGTCCATGTCTCTCGCACCCCAACAGAGGTCAGAGGGTTGTGTGCGGCACCGGGACTCGCCGTGCCGTCCAGCCGACGTCGTTTGTTCAAGTTTCAACCTTCACGCATTTATCTTCTTGACCTTCCTGCTGTCATTGTTGGTATATTCACTTATACCTTTTCTTCTCTCTTGCAATGAGTATGCCGTCATATAGGAAACCGCGCATCGCTCTCGTCTAGAACTCAGATCGAAGAGGATGGCGCTGCTACGACTGCAAGCAGGTGATGAACAGCGCATCTTCAGCTGGTTGCCATCACATGGCAAGACAGCGTGGTCGAGGCTGTGTGTTAGCCATGTACAGTGACAATGACATGTCGCCGTGTGGGCGTAGCTGGTCTTGCCACGACCGCAACGAGGCTCATCGTGGAAGGCTGGGTATGCCAGAACGACAGACATCGACTTAGGCATGCGAAATGCTCAAATTCTCAGTAATCTGGCATATTACAGCTCAAATATTCACTTGCTGGCGACGTGATCGTCACTTCGTCAAGTTACGCTGCGGCCTGCCCTGTATTAATTCACTGCTTCCCCTTTTTGACAACTTCACAAACATGCGTACTCGACACCCCGATTCCGAGTCCTCCGCATACTTATTCCATTACTGGCCACTGCGACCTGCTAGGTCTTGAGGCGGACCACATACCAGCCAATCGAGGCTTTGCTGTTGCACTGCTCAAGTGTAAGGATCAGAATTCTCTCGTGCGAGTGGCTTTTCGACTTGCAGCGCCGCCTACTAATTCAAACAAGATGGCCGAATTCAACCGCCTGGGCGTCACAACAGTGCAGCCAGATGCACGTCCTTCCATGCAAGGCTCTCAAGGACAGAAGCCACGAAAGAAGAAGATGTCTGAGAGTCAACAAGCTGGACAGAAGCAAGCCGAACGCGAGCAAGCTGCGCACGAGCAAAGGCTTCAGGACATGATTCGCCGGCAGCAGGCTGGAAAGCAGGATCTCCAGCTACGGCGAGTTACAGAGCAAGCCCAACACTCGGATCACGACATTGTGGAGGCGGTTGACTCGATACAGCCAGAGCCGTCAAGCCTGGGCAACGCGGCGCTCAACGAGACGGCTCTCGGTAAGTCGTATCAACTCCATGCTTGATCTGAAAGCTCTCATACAAATGCTTACACCGATTTAGAGGGCTTGGGCGACCAGTCCCCCCTTGACGTTGCAGTATGGGCAGAGGTAAGCTTTTCCTTTCGCGTGGGAAGTGTAATCCGGTCATGCACCGCGCTTTTTTGGTTGTTATGCAAGTTTTTAGCGTGCTTTTCCGGCATCCGCAGTCTGCCGTCGCTCCGCAACAGTTCCTATGCCGCCGCCACTCTCTCTTTCAACAAACTAACACCCCCAACACATAGAACAGCGCGACTTCAGCCCAAGAAATCGATAGCTCGCCTGCAGCAACCCAAGGCATCATGGACAGCATCGAGGACGCTGCCTCAAAGGGCTCGAGCCTGATTGATTGCACCAAAGCTCCGCGCGCCTACACTCGCATCGGTGGTAATCAGTTTCCCATATGGAAACCGAGCGATGGCGACAACACCGACACTGGCAAGGGCGACATCTACGGCGCGATATTGCCTCCACTTGAACAACGCTGGAAGGTGTTCCAGGTAAGATCAGTTTTCATCCTTCCTTTGCGCCACCGAGACATCTCCGCGTCTCTAGAGGTATTGCAAGGCGCGACCTCCTCGCGCCTCCATCTGCCATCACGCCAGTGGCATTAGTCGATCAGGTTATGAAGGAAGCCAGTCATGGGTGCTGACAATCTCCAGAGCGACATCGGATCATATGACTGGAAGACGGGCAACATCCCTCCCAAGTACACTAGACTGGACGACGAAGGCAAGAAGATAATCTATCGAAAAATGATGTCCCCCTAAAGGACTTTGCTGACTGTGGTGCTTAGCTGCCGCACGAGTTCTGAAATCCAACATACCAGCTCCTCAGATGGGCACCTTCTGGCCACACGACTTCACCCCTGGCTACATTCGGCGAGCCCGACTTCACGTTGGACGTCCTGCTATCCGCAATGCAAGTGCCGAGGGCAGAGACAAGTACGAGTCTACTATTCCAGGAGGAAAAGCGAAGCACATTCAGCCGTACTTCTTCATCGGTGTTCCCAACTACCAGCCTATCCACTACCGTCCACTGCCAAAGGCACCAGACCCCACCTTGGCAGACCTCTCAGAGGCCGCACGCGAGAAGCGCCGCATGGACGCGTATCTTGACGCGACCGAGGAGCCGAACCGCCGCGCTCATGGTCACAACCAGTATACCCCGAAAGATATGATGGTGAAGCACGGCGCGCCATCGGGAGCGAAACCCGTCGTGAAGACACACAACCTTCCGGCAATCCCCAAGCCAAATCATCACCTCAAGAGCTCTTACAACCCTATCCACACAGAGTACCGCCTTGTTGGCGGCATTGCCGAAAGCGCACGCGAGTCTGTCCGCGACGAAAAGAGAAAGGCAATCAAGGAAGCCCTCTCTCTATCCAGCACCGAGCACTTGATGGCAGAGCTTGCATCTCGCAAGCGCCCCCTAGAATCTGACAGTGAAGATGAGACTTTCCCAGTCAAGCGTGTCAAGCCGCAAGCTCCCGCTCCAAAGCAAGCCGTGCCAGCGCCGATGGCTACACCTGCTACTGCTGCTGCTGCTGCTGATGATGATGATGCTGACGGCGTCGATTACGTCGTGCGCGAACACTTCAACATTCCTCGCACTTTAGGCATGCTCAATCGCCTTGACTTGGAGAAGCGAATTGCGAAGCAGGTCATGGGGAACAACCCAAGCAAGCAAGCTCTTGCCAACGAGCTCGCGCGCGAGCAGATCAAAGTCGAGCAGAGCCGCAAGGAGGTCGAGCTGCTACAGAAGCAACTGAAGGAGGCCGAGGAGGCTGCGGAGGAAGATGAGGATGACACTGGCCTGTTTTAGCTCCATGTTAGTACAGACCTGGAGCGTTTGTCCTTCAGGGAGACTTTTCACCACGGTGGAGGGACCTGCTGCAGCTCCGAATCGTGAGATTTGAAATAGCTGGCACGAGTGAGAAGCTCAATGATTGCGTTGGATTTTACATGCTGAGTTATGGTGAAAGCGCAGCATGACCACCGCGGGAAGCGGATTAGCCGCCGTCTGCTAAGGATGCGTTTAATATGCCTCGAGCTATCAGACGGTTCTCTCACTCTCTTCACACTCGGAAGGCGATTACTAAGGCGCTCGGAGGAGCTACAGCCTGGTGATACCACATGACTGCGAGTATGTCAAAAATCCCATGAATGGTGTGATAGTTCACGCCCTGTAGCTGTTTCAGAAATTACATCAGCCTATCTGAATTTCCATTCCACTACTATTGAAGTTATATCCTTCCATTACCACATCTCATCAATCCGAGGTATATTTGCTCAACTTTCTGATCTTGGCGCCGTAGATATAGTACAGAATCGGCACGGGGAATAATGCAACACACAGGAATGCCAACAAGCTCATAGCCCAGGGAACACCCAGATTGTGAAACATGGGGGTTGCGAACATGGGAAATCCAGCTCCGACCCATGAACGGAAGAACGTGTTCGCCGCAATGGCAGAGTTGGCGTTGATCTTGTAGACATCGATGATGTAGTTCAGCCCTTGAAGGAAAATCATCATGACACCAGCACCTGTGAAACAGGCATATCAGTTTCGTGTGTGGTTTCTCACATATTCGAGGAACTTACCAATGGGGATAGCAGCAACGATTTGGGGCCAAGGGCTGATGTGGTTAGATGAAGTCCATCCAAACCTGGGAAGGGCAGCGTTAGAAAATGTCTTTTGACACGGTTGTGTGGCAGTTGACTTACCAGAAGAGTCCAATGGGCAGTAATGCTCCGCCCACTATCATCGGGATGAGGCGCTCTTCGGGTACAATGCCCTTCTCTGCGAATATACGCTTTGTGCGGGTCTTGGTGATCAAGACAATGGTGGCGCTCCCGAAAAGAACTCCCACAAGAACTGCAAGGAAAGGCAGGGATCCTACTCCCAGGTTATACCCGCGCTCTTCTTGAAACGAGATAGGGAAGACTTCGAAGAAACCATAGATGATGCCGTAGATGAGTGACATGTACACCGTGACAAGTACCAGGATGGGCTCCAGAGCTAACATCTTGAATGGTTTCAAGAGATACTTGTCGGCGATCTCCTTGATGTTAACCTCTTTCTCGTCGGCTTCAGCATGTAGCGCCCAGTTTTTCGTTTGGTATTTTAGCTTCTTCGCTCTACGCTGTAGCAGCACAGGTGCCAAGGTCTCTGGTATGACGAAGAAGCCTAGGATACCAAATAGAGCAGCCATTATCAAAGTAATCCATGCAGTCCAACGCCAGCTTAGATGGCTCATGGTGATGAAACCTCCCATGATAGGTCCCATCACAGGTCCGATGAATGTGGAAGCTGAGAACAAGACCATTGCAACACCACGATCAACAGGACCGAAGAAGTCTGCTAAGGCTCCGCCGACGGTAGCTAGAGGAGCGCTAGCAAAAAAGCCTCCAAAGAATCGACAGATAAAGATGGTCTGTAAGTTTGTGGCCACTGCGACAGGGATCTGGAATATTGCAAAACTGTATATCCTACTCAGTATGGTGTCAGAGTGACAATGGATGCGACTGTGACTTACAGAAAATAGCCGGCGAACAGTGGTACTTTCCGTCCGTACAGCTCGGAGAATGGTCCCCAAACAATCGGCCCAAAAGCAAAGCCGCTGTAATTCCAAGTCAGTGTATGGTCGAGACTATTGTATGATAGTGGTTACTAACAGCACGAATAACGAGACACCCAGAATCATGACTTCACTGCTGACGCCAAACTGCATGGCTGTCACCATTGTTGCAGAACTGAAGACACTCGAGGCAAATGTAACCACGAATGTCATGAGCCCGAACATGACCGCGATGGTCCATTTGCGCGCTGGTTTGAAGTTCATCGGATTCTCCGGGTCATCATCGCCGTCCCAAGTCACAAGATTGGGGTCGGGCTGGTCTTCTTCTTGGCTGTCCTGGTTGTCCTTGTCGTCATCGCCTTCTTCGCTTTGCTGTCGCTGGCTGCCGTGCCCCTTGCTAATAGACTGCTTCTCAATATCAATTTCCGCTGATTGATGGCTAGCAGCTGGATCAGGCTGATAGGACGTAGAAGGTGTTTCTGCATCCGAGTCCTTCTCCTTCTCGCTAGTTGTTGAGCTGCGGTTGAAGTCTCGGTCATTCGGGTGACCTCCGCCAACCGCCAGATGCTGAGCCTGTGATTGAGGGGCGGCCGAGGCTGCCCAGGTTGTCCACTTCGTTGAAGGCTGTTGTCCCTCTGTAGACGGTCTGAATGGTTGCGTCAAGACATCGTTGCCAGCGGTGGAGGCTTCTGTCGAATATTGCGGCGCAGGATTGCCACTCTGGCTGGGGCTTGCACGGTAGGCTTCCGATGGTCTGGCCCATTCTACAGTGCCATTCGGAGTAGCAAGAGGGAGTCCACTCTGACTTCGTAGAATGTCTTCGCGCGTGGGTTGTCGTTCGTTCATGACTGATAAAGCAAAGGGACGTGAGGAGTCCAACATGGTTGATACTCTTCCAAGATGTAGCAACCACAACCTACCTATAACTTCTACTCGAAAATACTACTCATTGTAGGCGCGTAGCAGACTGCAGTGAAAGCAGTGACGACATTTTGTCAGCATCGCAAGCACGTTAGCTATGTAGCCGCTCAGATGCGAGTAGGAGGTAAGGTAGTGCCAATTGGGCTTGCAGCTGAGCAATATGGTTTGGCGCTTGACTAAACATCGACGGCTCATCATATGGTTCGGCAGATGGCGCATTTCTTATGTCCGATTTGTTAACCTGATCTTATCTTGTGCTGTGAGAGGCGTGCGTGATGCAGAAGGCTGATCTGGAGATGATTGTCAGTCGGCATGAAGAGTCAACTGAGCATACCTCGCCTCTCGCTGCGTGGCGAGACATCAGGTACATGTAGGAATGTGTATGGTATGGAGGTCACATGTGGCCAAGCGCCAAAGCAGCATGAGCAAGTGAGCGAAGTGTGTCGAACAGAACATGACGTCGATGGTGGCGAGGCCGTGCAGTCAACAAGTGATGGTCATCATGCCAATGTCGAAGAAGGAGATTAAGTTCAGCCTCAAAGCAGAAGTTCATCGACGACAAATGACAGCTGCCAAGCCTGCAGGGATACTCTGTACAGTCAAGCTGCCATTGGAATACCTACCTACCTTATTCAATAAGTTTAGACATACTGTGTCGTTCAGTGCATAGACTCCTGATGGTATACTCGTCGTGACGAGGAAGCAACTGTTAAGGTCTCCATCGTACCAGGACCGGGTCCCGATGAAGGAGAATGTCAACGACTGTCACTCTTCCATCATCAAGGTGATGTTGTGGACCAGGACCTCTCTGGTCTGATCGACAAAGCTAAGTCAGCTATATAAGCTGGGGTTTGCAGGGCTACAATTGCAGAGCTGTCGGGCTGCATCTTTGAGTCAGAGTCCTTGGATCAGCGCCGAAGATAGCAAGACAAAGGTAGGCGTCTTTTCGCCCCCGAACGCGGTAGCTCTTGGGCTATATTTGGTCGGCGGCCTCTGTCCAAAGGTACCCAGGACTACTGACATTCTGTTCATGCCACCGACCTGGGCTCGGGAAGCATTCCCAAAAGTCGACCATCCATGGTCGGCAGCGGCCTGGCGAGGAGTTGGTCCTACGCTCTGACCGTATCTTATGTATGCCTTGATCGGATCGGCACCAAGTTCCAGAAGCGTAAGAGTGACCGACAATTTCCCATTCCTGCGTGCATAGTATCATGGAGAGATACCGTGCTCTACTAGCATTCCGAGTAGTATCTACACAAGGTCGTGTTTGCGAAGACGGATAATAGGCGCGAAGAGATACGGCAGCGCTGGCTTTGCGTCTTCCGCCAGCTCCGGCAGGCTGAGATAGTACGTGATTGTCTGTAGTACGTCGTCTATAGATCTGAATTGAACACCATGGAGAATCAAATCGTACAGGGAGGGTAGAAGCACGACTTCGGCTATTGCTGATCTGGGAGGTGAATGAATGCCCGTTTGGGACTTATACGCAGTCTCTTCTCTCCTCGGCGGCCCGTCTCTTCTCTCCTCTTCTCTTGCTTCTCGGCGGCCTGTCTCTGTCTCTTCTTCTCTTCTCAGTGGCCTGTCTCTTCTCTTCTCTTCTCTTCTCGGTAGCAAATCCACCTTGACCTACGCTGCGCTTCGGAAGGCTTGTAAGTTGGAGGTCGTTGCCGGTTTCATCTTTCGTGCCAATTAATGTAGTGAGCTATTGAAGATACCCGACTGTAAACATGTACGGGCTCTTGGCATCCCGGTCGGGACAAGCGCTGATGTACTGAGCTCCAAACGTGGGATGCGGCCAAAACTATCGCATTTCGAAATTCCGAACTGGTGCAAAGCCTATAT
>KZ105387.1:1045-74438 GCA_000504405.2 Mycosphaerella sp. Ston1
GGAAGCAGAGAACGAAGGGGAAGCAGAGAACGAAGGGGAAGAAGAGAACGAAGGGGAAGAAGAGAACGAAGGGAAAGAAGAGAACGAAGGGGAAGAACAGGGAGAACCTGCTGTCGATGGCAACCCCTGGGCTGCTGTCGATGGCGAGCCCTGGCGGGCGCCATCTCCTATTCCTGATAATAAGATCTGCACCGCCTGCATTGCTTGGGACGCCGACAAGGTAGCGCTCGACGCGAAAGACAAGTTGCCATATGCTGGTCTCCATAGCACCGCTCGCGTCATCCACCTTGCGTGGGACGATCAGTACAACGCGCTGAACGAAGCACATAATATCGGCAAGCAAGTGTTCTGGTATGCTTACCGAAAGCATTGGCCTGTGCACTGGCTCTCTAACTTTCCAGAGTCATGGCAGCAAGTGCGGTTTGGCAGAGAAGAACTCGAGAGATCTGGTCTGGGCAACACGAGCTTTCCGCACTACACGTGTCAAATGTGTGACATGACGCGACAAGGAGTCCTACGAGCATGTTACGAAATGACTGATGTACGTAATGCAGTCTGCCATCCTTCGCGATCTTTTAACATGGAAGATTTGCTCAGTCTTATGGGTACTGTCAGTTGGTTTGCACGTCTCCTTCATGATCAAGCTCGTGAACAGCAGGTAGATCAGCTTCGGCTTGGTCTCGTGCAAAAGGCACACGAGACCTACGCTCAAATCGAAGCATGTGTAGGCACAGAGTTCTGCACAGGACCTCTCACGGACTCAGAAGCGGAATGTAAGTCACGCACGGAAACTACTGACACCCCAGCGCCAGAGCTTACTCCAGTTGATGCTTCCTTGCCCTATCACATCCAAAAGACACTGCATAGCATTGGCCTCCGTCTCAACCCCGACGACTTTCAACCTCACGGTCGTCCTTACGATGATAGGTACTCTACTGCCATGCGCAAAGCTGCTCAGCTTTGGTGGGCCACAGGCCTTAGACCCGGCGAGGACGAAGAGCACAACGCACGAGTCGAGCAGTCTCGTTTATGGGTTAAGGAAAAGATAGACGACTATTACCTCGCTCAAGAAAAGACTTGGGAAGATCAAGAGCGCCGTTCGAGGGGCTATAAGTTCTGTTAGGTACTGACAGAACAGACTGGAAACATCAACATACATGTGTCCAGGTAGAGTTATATTTGCATTGTATCACTCACGGTTTAAATTGGAAATCACGCTTCTTCTTCCTCCCTCCTCCTGCTCCTCAACCTCACATGAATCCCAGTCTGCATAACAAACCAATAACATTTACATTCCCACTCTTTCTCCGGCTCCGCCAACTCAATCTCAAACCTCTCAAATAACGTCGGAACGAGTTTACTCATCTCCAACCAACTAATATTCCTCCCCAAACACGTTCGCGCTCCACTTCCAAACGCGAAAAAGAACCGATGCATATCTCCCACACGTTTCTCCTCTGCGGGGGAGTCGTCACATCTGAGCCAACGTTCAGGACGAAAAGCCTCGACATCTGGTCCGAAGATTTCCGTATTGCGATGAATCACCCACGGATTAGCTCCAATTACTGTTCCTGCTGGGAGGAATGTGTCTGCGATGGTGGCGCCGCCGGGAGGAACGACCCGGGGGAGGGACATGCCCACGGCGGGATGGAGACGAAGGGCTTCATACATGACGGCTTGGAGGTAGGGCATTTTCTTCTCTGCTTCATCGAGGGTGACTATGGGACCGGAGAGTTCCCCTTGAGAGCGCAAGGTGTCGATTTCGCGTATGAGTTTCGCTTTGCAGCTGGGGTTCTTGAGCAAGTAGTAGATGATTGATCGGGTTGAAATCGCAGTGGTATCCGATCCCGCGAAAATGTTCGAGGTCGCCATACTCGTCACAGCATTATCATCCAATTTTCCACTTGTGCCCTCTTTTTGTTGCGTCGTGAGCAATTGAGACAGAATATCCTGATGATCGCTGCCTCGATCTTTCCGGCCAGCGATGGCATTCACGGCGAAGGTACGAAGCGAACCGTGTCTCGCTGTAATCCCGAGATGGTTCCCTATCCACGGCATCAGAGCATCGTGAAGCCAGTAGAGCCCTGGAATCTGTCCAATCCACGCAGCGGACTTCAACGCGTTTTCAATTTGTGCAAATGACCCGTCGTCGTCACCTACATCGAGAAATCCGAAGCGTTTCGTAAAAGTGATTGCCCCAATGACATCAAACGCGAACAGTTGTACCCAATGGCCAATATCAATCGTCATATCACCATTGCCCCCTCCACCACCACCACCACCACCACCACCCGCTCGTCTCTCCATCTGCTCCATAAAAACTTGCACAACATCATCCACAAACGGCGCCAACAGCTTCAAACTACTCATAGCATAAGCCCGACTAACCAATCTCCGCTGCTCGCCATGAACTTTCTCATCTCGTTCAGCAAAAAGATCGAATTTCCGATGCCCTTGCCACACACTATACCAGTCGGATTTACGAAACTTGGAACCCGCTCCATAGATGATTTTAATCGCTGCAAGATCTGACACGCTGACTTCGTGCGGGCCTGTGCGGATGAGGCTACTGCTGCTGGCGTGTTTGGCGTGGAGGGCGATCATGGTGGTGTTCATGTCGCCGTGCCGTGAGTGGTGGATCATCCATAGTCTGGTGAAGGATGCACAGAAGGGACCTGGGAGGTGGGAGAGAGGGCTGAGGAAGATGAGGTAGAGGGTGTATGCGATTGTTGCTGCTAGGATGCTGCATATGAGGAGTGGAGCGGAGAGAGGTACATGTAAATTGAAGTCTGTGGGGAGGATCTGGGGAATTAGCATGTTTGCTGTTGGAGGGAGGAATTTGGTGTCACAAGAGAGAAGCTTGATGGTAAGGTAAGTGAATGTAGGTAGAACTAACTATATGAGCTCAGTGAGAGGAGGTATTTGTCCTCTCCTCTCTCTGACCCAAACCTTGGATGTAACAACGTCCGGGCTACATGCAGTTTTGCAGCTTTGCAGCTCTGCAGGCCGATCTTCATTGGGGTCTCCCAGGTCCCCGTTTGGTCCCTTCTTTCTTTTGCTATAGCTGCTGTCCTGGACTCGAAAGAAAATAAGTAAGGTAGGTAATGCGCGTTTGTAGTGTGCTGGACCACAAGCGAATTGTCAATGTCTTGCAGCAGCACATTATCGTCGTCTCCTAAGCACCCTATAACACAGCAGCTGATAGAGGTGTATGACTAGTTCTAGTTCTAGTTCTGTGGGTTTTGCGGCTAAGTCCTTAGCCGTTGTTCTCCTCCTCTCGGTCTCCTGTTTTATCAGTATCAAACCCTTCATGATTGGTCTGTTTAGGTGGGCGTCCAATGACAATATGATATTTTGCTTCGCGCTGCTAGGCAGATGGTTCGGCAGCGAAAAGGGTGGCTGCCGAATTGGACTCTTCATGTCCATTGCTTCTTCTGAAGTTCTGAATAGCGCGACCTGTCCTTGTGTACCGCTGTCGTGATGTCTTATGATTACGGGAGTTCAGGGAGCGAATACAAGATCTGATGCTGATTTAATATTACTTTAAGTAAGGCACCTCAGTATTGCATCTCCAGCGCCAAGGAGTCTAAGAGAAGGAGGAGGAGGAGCTACACGTCATGTGATCCATTCGAGTCTTGTAAGTTGTTACCGTGTCTGAGATCCGCTCCACCTAGCCGGGGTTCGTCACCTTCTTTGAACTGAAACCTTCTCGGCAAAACAACATGGGAAGTACTCTCACTCCAGATCCCTTGATCTTGGACCCCGACTCTCTATCCGTTGCTGTTAGCCGGCCGCAAGGTCAGCCTCTCAGCGACAAGGCAGCGATGGCTTCATAAGATAGGTCCTTTCCCCCCTTCATCAGTGTCCTCTTCCATCTATCCCCGACTGCTCTCTTTGTCCAAGATTATACTATTGATTGTCGTGATTGCCCAGACGCCTGTCCGCGAGTCCTGCATTGCCGTCCGTCAGCTTACGAGGACACGCGCCGCTTGACTCTGACTCTCTCTATATACCATCTAACCCCACAGCAATGCCGGTCGAGAACTACGATATCGTGATCGTGGGCGCTGGGCCTGTGGGACTGTTGCTCTCGACATGTCTGGCAAGATGGGGCTACAAGATCAAGCACATCGATATGCGACCCGAGCCTACGCTGACTGGACGCGCCGATGGCATTCAGCCGCGTTCACTCGACCTCTTGCGCAACATGGGGCTCAAACGCGCCATCATGGCCAATGAGCCTGCAAAAGTCTACGAAGTCGCCTTCTGGGATCCTCTGGACGAGGGCAAGGGCATCGGGAGGACGGGTACTTGGGCGTCTTGCCCCAAGTTCATTGATGCACGATACCCATTCACAACGCTCTTGCATCAGGGACTGATTGAGAGAGTGTTCATCGAAGACATCGAGAAGCACAACACTCGGATACAGAGGCCCTGGAGGATCACAGGCTTCAAGAATGATGGCAAGGATGAGACGTATCCCGTGGAGGTGGACATTGCACACGTGGATGGCCATGAGAAGGAGACGGTGCGAGCAAAGTATCTCTTCTCCGGCGAGGGTGCGCGATCGTTTGTGAGAGAACAATTGGGCGTCGGCATTACACACAAAGATCCGATCGCATACGTGTGGGGAGTGATGGATGGTGTAGTGCGAACCGACTTTCCTGATATCAAGGTATGTTCTGTTCCAAACATTCGGATTCAGCCGTTTACTAACGCAAGTGCAGATGAAATGCACGATTCACTCCGACGCTGGCTCAATCATGGTCATTCCCCGTGAGAATAACATGGTCCGCCTCTATATCCAGATTGCATCTTCGACGGACAAAGACTGGAACCCCAGGAAGTCTGCAACCACAGAAGAAGTGCAAGCGTACGCGAAGAAGATCATGAAGCCGTACTACATTGAGTGGGATCGTGTAGAATGGTACTCTGTCTACCCCATTGGGCAGGGTATCGCTGATCGCTACACACTCGATGAGCGCATCTTCATGGGAGGCGACTGCTGCCACACACACTCCCCCAAAGCTGGCCAGGGCATGAACACTGCCTTCCTCGATGCACAGAACTTGGCCTGGAAGATTCATCACGTCGAGCAAGGGTTTGCAGACCGCAGCATTCTCAAGTCTTACGAGTCGGAGCGCAAATTTGTTGCAGAAAATCTGTTGAACTTCGACGCTTCATATGCCAAGCTTTTCTCGCAACGGGTGCCTTCGGCGTCTGAGAGAGCTTCGGCAGCAAAGTCCACAAGTGGAGGCGGTCAAGAAGAAAACCCCTTTGTGCAGAAGTTCAAAGAGTCGTGCGAATTCACATCAGGATACGGTGTTGCCTATCTGGAGAATGTGTTCAACTGGTCAGAGTCACATGCCGCACAGTCACCAGCTTTCCTCTCACCCAAGAATGGTGGCACCAAACTCCGGACAGGTCGCATTCTCACTCCCGCTACCGTAACGAGAGTAGTCGACGCGAATGTGGTACATCTCGAGCAAGAGATTCCTCTCAATGGCTCTTTCAGATTATACCTCTTCGGTGGCAAGCCTGCCAATACGAAGAAAGCCATTGCCGACTTGGCAGCCGGCTTGAAGAAGAAGGGCTCATTCTACGATGCGTTCAAGCGTAGTGACATTGCCACGGTGGACTACCACGAAAAGCATAACCCGCACTCGTGGTTCTATACATTCAACATCATCTTCAATGCAAACCGACCTGAGATTGAGATTCGAGATCTCCTGCCTGAGGTGCTAGCGCGCTACACTGACCACGTCTACGCTGACGATGTCTGGGATCAAATGGTCCCTGATGCGAAAGCTTCAGCACACGCAAAGGTCGGCTTGTCTGAAGAAGGTGGTGGAGTCGTAGTCGTGAGACCCGATGGGTACGTCGGCTGCGTGGTGAAGCTCGAAGATGGAAGTGGGACGATTGATGCCCTCAATGCGTACTTTGCTTCGTTTACTGCCAAGAAAATCGGCAGTGAGAGGGCACAGCTGTGAACAATATGGACGAAATTTTTCTAAAATCTTTGCATCTGAGCGTCATGTAAGCAATCGATCTAGGTAGACACTACGAATTGTACGACTTTTGTTGTAGCCTTCTCACTTCACCGGGAGGTCTTTGGGGACATTGCACATTGCACGTTATTATTATTGCATGCTGATTTACTCCAAGACTGGCGAGATGGCATGCGCTCCCTATACTATGCTCTTCCACAAGTTGGAATCGAGATGCACCCGACTACAGAAGACGCTCGAACGATACCGGCTGATAGAAAGGCTACCTTATCAAAGAGACATATCCTTCACTGTCACTACTCCATCGAGCATGATGAATGGATGTGCCTCTTTGCGCAGGCTGGACTGTATCGATGGAGGTCATTACCTACCTTAGGCAGGAGCTTGGAGATGGAGCGTTTGGTATGCATTGTTCATGGCTGTGATGGTTGGAGATAAGATAAGATAAGGTATGCTCGTTATTGTGTTGAGGGTGATGAATGCTGAGGTACCTGACCTATGATATTGGACGTAGGATAAGGTATGTATGAGTAGGGAATTGCGCTGCATACATGTAGGTGGATGGTGTATATGCCCTATAATCATCATCACCATCATCTGCTCTCGTCATCTCGTCTAGGTATCTTCTCTCCCATCTCGCACTTCGACCACAATGTCAATTACGCAATGCATAACGCCAGGCGCGTAGCTCTTCAATCTGTTAATATGTTCGACCTTCACACTCCTCACAGACGGCCCAGCATTCTGAAGGTGCTTCAGATAGAAGTTATCCGAATTTTGCAAAATCTGCTCGAATTCCTTCCTTGTCTCCTCTGCTTTCTGCTCGATTTCCTCCACCAGGAAATTCTCGTGAACGTGCAACCATCCTTTGGGCTGGGGACAGATTATCTTGGCGGCAAGTTCTAATGACTGTCTTGAGGTAGGCAGCATTCCTAGATTGATATGCCGTATTGCTAGGTTGTCAAAGAGGTCCAGGTCTTCTAGCCTTTGAGGTGCCATTTCGTTCGACTCATTGAAAATTACGAGTTTCGCATTAGTTGTTCTACTTTCTTTTCTTGTTTTTCTTCTTCTTCTTCCTGTTCCGATAACAGCCTCAATTTCACTTCCATCCTGCTGCTGCGCTTGCTGCTCTAAGTCCTCTGAACAACCTTTGCCATATAGAACTGCCTCCCACTCATTCGCCCTCGCGCCTCTGAGTAAGCCTTCAATACTCCAAGGATTGATATCCCAGCAAAAGACCTGATCCGCGCCGGCTTTGACGTAGGAAAATGCAAAGTAGCCAATCCCTGCATACAGATCTACAACTCCAAAGCCCCGTTTCTTTTCTTTTCGTTCTTTTCCTTTTTCTTCTCCTTCCTCTTCCTCCTCCTCTTCCTGTTGCTTTTCCACTTCCACTTCCACTTCTTCTTCTTCTACCTTGGCATCCAATACGGCTTGTGTCACAGAAGGCAAAGTCAACAAACGTGCTTTCTCCGAGATATTCCCTCGACTAAACATGGTCCATCTCGGCGCCCACACTTGGAAAATCCCATTCTGCTTCGCCGTCACCCAGAAAGCTTGGTCGAAATCTTCTTGCGTGGGAGGCTGTTGAGAACACGTCTCTGGTCCAAAATCTCCGTAGAGTGGAGTGAAATTTATGGGTGCTCGTAGGATGTTTTCCGAGGTTGTTGTGTGCACGCTCTGATGAAAGAGTGGAATGGGCTTGTTGGAGGCGATGTGTGTGATTTTGAGCTCTTTTGCTATTAATCTATAGAGCTCGTTGAAGGCGATATTTTTGCCGTTGCTGTTGTTCTTGTTGTCAATCACTGACAGAAGAGGCGACCATTCAGGTCCTTCGAGGGCATTCTGTGGGAGAAGAAGCATGCAGCCGTAGACTGTGTACGACTTGCAGAGCTTCTTTGACAAAGGGGCAATGATGTCTTTTTCGAGTCCATGCTGGAGTCGCCATGCTTCAATGGCTCGATCCATAACAAGGATGGATGGAATGAATGTATGTACCTGTAGGTAGGAAGAAGTCTGGATCTGGCTTGGCGGACTTATTCTACGACATTCTATCGACGGAACTTGCCGCAGTGGAATGGGTGGCCCATACTGTACCGCAAGGGTGGCGTGGCACGGATACTACTTACTGTACGTCGCTACGATATATGCAGGTGCGGCACAATGAGTGTTGGTGTGTTGAGCACCGACCCGGTCAATTATTGAAGGCACATATTGAAGGCATATCGGCCAGGTACCGGGGTGTCGCCGGCAGGACATCGTTCGTTAGCCTGTTACTATCTATGCAAAGGCAAACTCAGACGGCGTATATCACTCTCAACTCCATCTCTTCCGATGCACACGAGTGAACCTCCATACGCTCCCAAGCAGCCAAGATGAACTGGCTCCGCCATCTCCAGCCAGCGGCAGTGACAGTCCTCCTGGCGGCTGTCTGCGCACAAGCCAATGCCGAGGAAGATGAGTCCAACTCTCAATGCCAGCTATATGGCTATACTTCACAGTCTCTACGCGCGCCATTCACAGACGGAGTGTATCGACTGTCCTCGATGCGACCACCCAAGCACTGCAGAACGTTTCGAAGCGCTGAGGTGGACGAGGCCATCGACAGTACCGTCGCTCAGATTACTGATCCAGACCTGAAACGTCTCTTCTCCAATGCATTTCCCAATACCCTGGACACAACGATAGCATGGCGCGGCGTCTCAGAGCAGGACCAGAACGAGGAGCTGGCTTTTATCATCACTGGTGATATACCTGCAATGTGGCTCAGAGACTCTGCCAATCAATTACAATCATACGCGCCACTTTTGCGAAAAAACGACAGCAAGGACTCTCTCGCCTCGCTATTCCGAGGGGCCATTAATCTGCAAGCGCGCTACTTGTCAATTAGCCCATACTGCCAGGCTTTCCAGCCACCCAAGGAGTCTAGAAGACCTCCGGAAAGAAACTGGGCCTACAGCGGGCAGTACAAAGTGACCCCGCCCTATGACAGTAAAGAAGTGTTTGAGTGCAAATGGGAGCTCGATTCCCTTGCCAGCTTTTTAGAGCTCTCAGAATCGTACTTTAAAAGAACAGGCGACCTGGAATTCTTTGAAAAGTTCTCGTGGGTCAGCACCATCGAGACCATTTTAGAAGTCGCGGAAAACATGACTGAACAGACCACTTACGAGTCCGACGGAACCATAAAGAACTCATCATACCTCTTTTCTTCATCCCTGAACGGTGGATATGGAAGTCCAGTTGCTGGAGGCACAGGCCTGATCAAAGTCTTCTTCCGTCCATCCGACGACGATACCTTGTATCAGTTCTTCATTCCTGCGAATATGCAATTTTCCCACTATCTGAATGCGAGTGCTACGATAATGGAACAGCTGTCTGGGGACGACAAGAAAGCACTCGCTACACGTATGAGGCACAAAGCCGCGAGTCTCCGCCAGGCCATCAACGAACACGCTATCATATCTACCAAAGAACACGGACATGTCTACGCGTATGAGATCGATGGCTATGGTGGGGTGAATCTCATGGACGATGCCAATTCACCATCACTGCTGAGTAGTGCTTATTTCGGCTATTCCGACAAGAACGATCCCATATACCAGAACACCAGGGCACGGATTCTCAGCACCTTTAATCCTTATTGGGCACACGGGCCTGAAATGAGCACCATCGGCTCACCACATAGCGGATTCGTCAATGGCTGGCCCATGGCATCCATTATGCGTATATTGACTTCAGACGACGATGTCGAGATCACACAGCAAATCTATCAACTTCTGAGCTCTACAGATGGTCTTGGACTCATACACGAGAGCGTGAATTCCCACAATCAATCACAATGGACGAGATCATGGTTCGCTTGGGCTAATGGTCTATTCGGGCAAGCTATCTACGAATTGCAGGAGAGGAAGCCTCATATCCTCAAGCAGAGTTTCCAAGATACCACGATATCGAAGGACGACGTGGGAAATCTTCACTACATTCCACAGAAAGCTCTTTTAAACGAGGTAAGTGTTATATCTGACGTTCATTCTTCATCAGCTGGCTGATAGTAACGAGCATGGACATAGTGACAGCACAACGGGACATATGGATGCCAATCCGAGCTCGAATCGCGCATTGTATGACAGAGATATGATATGGTTCTGGTTCCTGGCAGGAGTGTTGTCTGCCGCAAGTTTCGCCTCCATCGCTCTCTTTGCTCGCAGGATTCGCAGTCAGTCTTATGCCGAGAAGTTCAAATAGTTTTATGTTTGGCCCATCTAGTGTTAGCTGCATAGGCGTGCTGGGATCTTCCAGGTTGATCATAGGCGGGGCTTTCTTGATAGCATATATGATAGAATCAACTTGCGAATTCTGTGTTCGTTTTGAAGTCAGCTTTATCAACTTGAACTGTCCACTTGGCCCTCCAGCCTATGTCTCGCCAAGAAATAACAGCAGCCTGAGGCAAAAACATGCATACCTAGCGAGCTCTTGCCAGCTTTACGAAAGCTCTCCAACGAACACCTCAATAAGGTACTTCCACATATCAGACACACACACACCATTGCACTCACCACAAGCTCCGCGCAAGAAACACCATCTCAAGTTTGCAAAAAAAACAATACCACACCAGCCTCAAAAGATTCGAACCCCCAAAAAATCCTCCCTCAACAATGATATCCGACGCGTCACTCTACTCGCTCGCTCTCTTCCTAGGCGCCGCAGCAATGCTCATGATAGTACTCTACCACTTCCTCGAAATCAACAGCGACGAGCACCAGACATTGTCCACACCATCCAGTACAGACGCGGCGACGAAAGTCGGGACAAATAAGGATATTGCGGCAGGGAAATTCAATGCGGATGCGAAGGTGGGGAGTATAAAGGGGAATGGAAGGAGTGTGGCGCAATGAAGAGAGGGAGAGAGAGAGTGATATGGAAGAAAGGGATGTTATTCTGGGTTAGGTGTTGTGTTGTGTGTGAGGTTGTGAAGAGTGGTACGGGGAAGGCGAGGGCTGGGTCGGGTGATAAATGAGTGGTTTGGTATGCATCAGGTAGATGCATGCATGGGATTTTGAGGCGCATAGGTACTGCCCGACCAGGTTGTCATGAAAGCGCATTGTCTTGGTCTTCATATAATGCGCAGTGAAAAGGCATGGAGATACGTGGAGACATGGCAAAGGAAATTTGAAGGCTACGAGCTCAAGCGGCACGCGAAGAGGCTCATATTGCCGGACCAGAAGGTGGAGGAGTCATGTATCAGATCAATACTGTACCAAAATATGATTCGCACGTCCTGTACCAATGGCATCATAAGCCATGCCATCTCCGCTCGCTTCTGCATTACACCGACCTTTCCGCAAAACCGGCATACCCACTTTTGTCGCACTGCAATCATCTTTAAACTCAAAGGTCCGGCTCGCTGTCCTCAATGATATCCTCAAAGTCCTCGTCATCTAGAAACCCACGTCTCCGCTTAGCATTTACCAACCTACTGCCTTCGAGACCCATAGTCACTCCCTCGTGACGTTTCTGGTCCTCGAGCTTCTTCAGTTCTGCTGCAGCTTCACGCTCGTTCTTGTCCAAACCCGTAGACTGCAACCCAAAAGCTTCTCGGCTCTTCGAGAGTCGTCCAGGTCCACGCATGAGCGCAGGTGGCGCCACATCTGTAGTGACTGTTTGGACCACATCATCCATGATATCGTCTTCATCTCCCGCAGTCGATTCAGCTTTCTGTTTTGCAATATCCTGCGGCGTTAGTATGATTGGCGTGACACTTCTGCCAGAAGCGTCGCTGAGATAGGCAGCACTATCGTCGCGGAGTTCTGTCACGCGAGTGTCAGTCTCTATTGGCTCGAAAGGAGGTATGAATGGAGCAGGAAGGTAGAAATCTTGCAGTAATACACAATAGGGAAGATGATACACTGTCAAATGCCTTTGGGATACAGCAGCAAAATCCAGCAAAGGGATTGTCTATTCTTCTTAATCTTGCTCACCTGCCAAGCTGCCACCTCGTGGTCCATCGCCCAATTTCCAAGCAATCGCCTGAATGTGTGCCTTGTTGACGTGCTTGAACCAGTGATCGAGTGTCTCGAAGCTGGTGACGCCTTCATCGCCTGGGCGGACGTTGTCGTTGGCATCAATGTGATCGCCAGTGCCGCAGTTTCCCCAGCGGCATTCGTAGTCGCCTTCTGCGTTCGCATCGCCGTGGAGCTTGAGAGTATGCTTCTTCAAGTTCTCAAGATTGTCGAGCTCAGATGTGCAGCCTTTCCACTTGCACGCATAGACCTGGTAATGAGGCTCGATGTCTCCAGATGGGTCTCGGGCTCCGGTCGACTGCCTCAGTTTCGAGATTGTCTTCGGCTCATAGGAGTCAGGCTTCCTCGGAGTAAGACCTTGCGCCTCACGAGAATGAACCGCTTTGCGCCAGCCGACAGGTCGTCCCTTTTTCTTGATGGGATTGCCATTCTCGTCGAGTGGGCGGAAAGCGGCATACCCACCAGTAACGACAGGCGTGCTCGACGCACTTTTCGACATGCTTGAGCGCTTCTTCGGTCCGCTGACACCAGCCCTGGGGGTGTAGACTGAAGTAGTAGAGTTACGACGAGCGCCCGGTGATCCGCGGGAGGAGCGAGGTTGCAAGTCGGATGTAAGTTCTGGATGTTCAATGGCAAAAGTGTCTCGAGACGCGTTGCGAGCTGAGGAGTCGCGGTCCGCTTTCGGCACTTGCCGAGGTCGACCAATCCGCTTTCGGTCGACGTCTCGAAGCTCATTTGGTCGTTCAGATGTGCTAGATCTGGGTTTTGCGTGTGAGGCTGCATCACTCTCGTCATTGACCTCTTGAGCTTCGGTTTCGCGGTGGGACGTTGTCTTTGACCTCAACTTCGCCTCCTCAGTCGGCTCTCCTGGATCGATGAGATCCCAGCGTATGGTGGCCAGATCGCTCTTGTTGCCAGCGCCGTCGACCACACCTCCATGATCGCCTAGCATCTTTTGCATAACGTTGAGATGACCATTGAGCGAGCGCATGTCGGGATGGCGATTTGTGGCCAGCAAAACGTCTCGGGCGATGGTTCTGCTGTCGTATTTTGATTTGCGCGCAACACGATCCCGCATGATGGGTTCAACCAACATTTTGCCTCGAATTCGCTCAGCCTGCTTCTGCTCCTCGGACGGCCCTTTGGGACGAATCTGGGGGGAAGGTACAGGCGCAATTGGCTGCACCTGAGGTCCATTCCACGTCTGTTGCGGAAACATATGTCTTGCAGGCAGGGCGTTTTGTGGGAACCCAGGCGATGGACGAGGCGGTACTGCTCGATTCTGCGAGATGAATTGTTGGTACGACATGGGCTGCCGAAACGCATCGTTGGACGGTACTGGCTTGCCACTAAAGGGAGTACCACTAGAAGGCAAAATGACCTTCTTCGGCGGTGGTTCGTCGTCCGAATCGTCACCTGCAGTCAAATCTACCAAATCGCCAAAGCCACGCTTACGAGCAGCTTCTTCCTTGTCCTTTGGCGGACGTGGTTCTTGGGGGGGCTCTTCTGGCTTGGGCGCTGGTGGCTGGGAGCCTGAAGGTCGTGGATCATCGTGAGTAATCATGCGTTCAGCATTGTAGAAGGTTGGGCCTTGAGCTGCCGACTGCGGTCTGAATCCCGTACTGATAGCTCCCGAGACAGACCCTGGGAGAATGCCACCCACCGTGTTCATGTGGTTCACTTCTCTTGCTGAATCCGTAGGTGATGTGAAAGAAGGTGCGGAATATGAGACTGTGCTTGTTGGTCCCCTGATGCCAGGAAGCGAATACCGCCCAGACTCATCCTTCCGCGGTCGACCTTTCTTCTTTGGTGGTGCTGAAGCAGGCGTGTCAGCTCCATTGACCTGAGGTTTGGCGCTCTTGGAAGCTGTCACTGGTACAGCATTTGCACCGGCTTTCACGCCACTTTGGCCACCTCGTAAGCCATCGGGTACAGCCTTCAGTAGCTCCTTCGCCAGAGCAGATCGTTGAAAACGAATCCCGTTCCTCTCGATAGCTTCGCACAATTGAACGTACGAAGGATTCGTATCAAGGATCTTGATGACCTGTTCGCTACTAATTGTCTTGCCGCTGTCAACGTTTTCCGGCAATGTAGCAAGCCACTTCGCCGCGGCTTCAGCTAGACTGCCTTTCTTGTGCGGTGGCCATAACGAACTGCTTGCCTGTGACGAAGTTGAAGGCGGCGCCTGTGCGGGCTTGGTAGGTAATGCGATATTTGGCCGGTTGATTTGGGGTGTTTGCTGCGCAGGCGGAGGGACGGTGGGTGGAGCAAGAGTCGGCGCGGTGGCTGCAGCTTTCTGCTGTTTCTTGGTCATTTCCGGGTTTGATGGCTGTGATCCTATCTGTACTGCCTGCGCAGGCGGCGCAGTGCCGGGCGGCGCTTGAGCGGAATGTTGCTTACGCTCTTCTTCCCACAGCTTGGCAAGCATGGTTGGGTTCTTTTGATTGAACTCGCGCATCTTCTTAAACATTGCGCGCATCTCTGCTTCTTCATCGTTGGCCGGCGGTTCTGACATGTTGCCCATCATTGCGGCCATGGAATCCATGCTTCCACCACCACCACCACCACCACTCCCTGCGGCCATTTGCTGCAGAGCAGTCGCCGCAGTCTTACTCTGTTTCTCCTCCTTTGCCTTCCGCCTGGCCTCTTTCTTCCGCTCCAATGCGGCTTTCTTCTTCGCTTCCGCCTCGCTTGCCTTGCGCGCATCTTCTTCGGCCCTGCGAGCCTCCGCCGCTATCCTCTCTTCCTCCGCTTTTCGCGCATCTTCTTCGGCTTGTCTCGCATCTTCCTCGGCCTTTTTAGCTGCCTGTTCGGCTTCAACCTTTCGCCGCCTCTCTGCCTCTATTCGCGCAGCCTTCTCGCGCTCAGCACGTATATCGTAAACCTGCGACGGATCGACAGTGGTAGGCATTGGCTCGACCGATGCGCTCTGCTGACGTTGTTGCTGCATGTTTCGAGCTGCTACTTGTGGCGATGGCTGCGTCTGGTTCGAAGTCCGCGAAGGCTGCTTGTTGTGACCAGGCTGTTGCTGCTGCTGATGCTGCTGAGCTTGCATCGCATGTAGAGGACTAGCATACCGTGGCGGGGGTTGCTGAGTCTGCTGAGATGGAGGCTGGTAACTGTTCTTGTAGCCTGCGCTGTTAGGGGCATTTCTATAAGAATGACTTCCACTTCCACTTCCACTACTTGGCGCGGTTGGCGTTGTCGACGTAGTCTGATAGTTCTGAGAGGTCGCGAATGTATTGGAGCTAGAGTGTGGCTGATCTGGCAGGCTCGATCGACCATAGGTACTACCAGATGACTGAGTAGCATAGATGGGTGACTGATTTGCTGTAGTCCGACTGGTCGCGGAACTATACGCATTTGGCGTGTAGTTTGGAGTTCCCCAGGTCGAGTTAGATGTGTCATATGCGACGTTGCTGCGAGAGGCGTTACTCGCCGCTGGCTGCGAGTATGCGTGGTTACCGAGGGAGCGCAAACCTGTGGCTGCCGTATCTGTGTTTGCGCTCGACTGCGCCTGCTGGGCCGTAGTCGGATACTGATTGTCATAGCTTGAGCCGTAGTTGTGCGTGTATGAGTTGCTCTGATATGCCGAGTTCTGGCTCGCGTATTGGGTGTTGTTCGCGTTGGCGTAGGTGTAGCCGGACGGCTGGTTCGACTGACTCCCAACGGGGTCATAGAAGTTGTTCGCAGGATACGGTGCCATTGTGTTTTGCTTCCTCCACTGCTGGTATCCTGTGTCGTGCGGCGCGTGGGTGTGTAGGCGTATCGTGGTGAGGTATGGTAGAGAATCACAGGATGCACTATTCACCGCGGGCCTTGCATGTTTCAGTGCGTCAGATTTCCCTCTCCCACGACGATGTTCACGCGCTCATACACCTTCTGTGCGTGCATTAGGTAGTCGCATTTGTGACTACATGTACTACCCTACCATACCGACGGTCGCGTCGCAGCAGCTCGGGACGGGGCACTAGTGGATTCGGGAGGAACCGAGCGCCAAGATACCAGCTCCACACGTCCACTTCGAATTTGGTGCTCTGCTGTTGTCCTCCTCTTGCAGCAGAGATTGTCTGGTCTCGACATCACCCAACGACATTTCCCCAAGTCATCTCTCGCCTACCGCCGCCATGACCAAGATCAACAGCAGTTTGCACTCCAGCAGGAGCAAGAGCCGCAAGGCTCACTTCCAGGCTCCCTCCAGTGTGCGCCGGGTCATCATGTCCGCGCCATTGAGCAAAGGTATTTATACCTGTCAATAGCATATCTCCGGTTCAGGAGCATTGCTGACGGGAATTGAACTGTAGAACTCCGCGAGAAGCACAACGTTCGTGCCATTCCTATTACCAAGGGCGACGAGGTCATCATCAAGCGCGGCTCCAACAAGGGTCGTGAGGGCAAGGTCACTTCCGTGTATCGCCTCAAGTATGTGATTCACATCGAGCGCGTCCAGCGCGAAAAGTCCAATGGCCAGGCTGTGCCTCTCGGCATTGCACCAAGCAAAGTCGAAATCACCAAGCTCAAACTCGACAAGGACAGGGAGAAGATCATTGAGCGCATTGCCGCTGGCCGTGTCGCCAACGAGAAGAAGCGCAAGGCTTAAATATGCCACCGACAGAGATCTGGTCACAAAGAGGTTACGCATTGGTGGAAATGGTCATGAATTCAACGATACCAAAAAAGCGAGGATATTGCCATGCTGGCTTCACTCGGCGCTGGGAATGGTCAGATGCATGGCACACTGCGCAGATGCATGCAAATCGACTGTCGGCAATGGAAATCAATTTATACACACCATGAAAAAACCACTGTTCGACCTCCACGCGCCGTGCCCAGAACGGTGTGCTGGTTTTTGCACCTCTTTCTCTTCACTTAGTCTTTCTCTACCACCGCCATGATTATCAACTTCACCGCCTCATTCATTGGCAGAATTGGAGCTAAACACATGGCGAAAAGCAAGATCTCCTGCCACAGAACACTGCTCGACAACCCTTTGGGAGATGGTGCTTTGAAGGTGGGAAACATACTTCTCGTGTGACACATATTGTAGGTCACTAATATTTTGACACCCTTCGTGAAGCCCATCTATATCCGACCATGTTATCTCCGCATGAGCAGATCGCGACGGAAGTCAGTGTCACGAGACGGTCTTGATTGCTGCCTGTCTAGCAGTACTCTTTGATACGTTACGCGCCTGCTGCAACGCAGTCACAGGCTGGGAAGAGACCTGAGCAATCTTGAAGGTAGGTAGATACTATCGGGTTTGGCTG
Source organism: Mycosphaerella sp. Ston1 (assembly GCA_000504405.2). Lineage (NCBI taxonomy): Eukaryota > Fungi > Ascomycota > Dothideomycetes > Mycosphaerellales > Mycosphaerellaceae > Mycosphaerella > Mycosphaerella sp. Ston1. The sequence goes on from KZ105387.1 coordinate 18,341, forward strand.
AGACTTCAAGAGTTTTAATAAGATTCATCTCTTCGCCCTGCGTGTCTGATCGGCAGCCTGCCAAGACTTTCTCTGGCAGTCTCCCTCGTCGAGCAACTCATCGACTTCCTCTAGTACGCAATTCACTTCGGATCCTTTTACATCCTGTCCGACTATCGGCTTTCGGCTCCGTGGTCTATATAGATTTCGTGCCGCCCAAGTCCCCCCTAGTGGCTTTCGCATCGCCAATTTTTGCTATCAAGCAATCCTGCGGGGCCCAGATACTGGATTCTACAAGTCTCACTGTCTCACATTGGGCGCAAAAGCCGACAAAATTCATCTTCGGCTGTATCCCTTGACAAGAGCTGAGTCGGCATTTTTGCGAACTAGGAAGTCGCCGCGCTTCGAATTCTCGAAATCCGCGATAGCCTTATGCGTCCGACTAGGCGTGCGTGGTCGAGGCGACGACTGCGGAGCCGGTGAAAGAGAGACAGCCAAGAATGAGAACGTAAAATATCAGAGGTTTGGAGGATGTCCTCGTCTTGACTTCCTGAGGCTTTCGAATACTGCTGACCTGCTTCATCCAAGGATCGTTTCTGATCTCGAGATGGGAAGCCAGTCGCTTCAAGAAAAATCAGCATGTCCGAGAATGTCACTTTATCGGTAACTTACCTCCTGCTGAGCCTTCAATGGCAGAACGACCAGAGTATTGTCTACACTACCCTCCATCCGCGGCTGCGCCAACAGAGCAAATCAGGTGCACTTGGCCTCTGCCGGATCCGTTGATAGCACGAGCCTGCTGGAACTGCGATTCATCTTATCAGACTGCCTGCTGTGCATCTATTCCTACGACATGGTCGCGAATGACCAGCAGCTTCCGTCGATCCACATCTTCCTTGGTCTTCCTTCAATGGCATTGTAACGCTTGCCCTCACTCTCAACGGCTTGCCCATGATACCGGTCTACTGCCGCGGTGGCATGCTTGTGGACTCCGGCGTCGCGGTCCTTATGAGCGCTCATGGACCTGTTCGTGCAGCGTTTCTCCGAATACTATTTCCGAAGAATTGGCTTACGACACGGAAAGTGAAACGATGCTTGTAACAAAGACAGCGTGCCTGCAGCATCGCACGTGGCTGCCACGAACTCCAGCCGCAGTAGTGCTCATTAGTAACTACTTTACATCTCTCGGTTCTCAGGCCATACATACATGTATCTTCGGACATCCTACTGTACTAGGGGCCACGGACACGCCTCTATCCACATCACTTTTCCTATCTCTGCGAGACGCCCGAGAGTAACAGTGGAATATGCACATGCGTCTCGCGTGGCAAACTTCGCTTATGGCCATGTGTTTTCTTTTCTGCTGTTATCCGGCAGTTCTCAGGTCTACGAAGATTGTAAGAGGTTGAATAGATAAGGAATCACGCTTGGCATGCATGCAACTGGAGATCCATGTGCATCCATCCATCCCATGCTTCTCCACGCTATCCTATCTCTCGGCTGTCATTGGCGGATTTCTATAACGTGTAGATCTCCGCTGCAGGTGTTCCCACGAAGGCGAAGGAGAGATCGTAAGGTATTATAAGTACCTCGTAGTATTTTTCTGCTGTAGCAAAACTTCGTTCACCCGCGATGATGGATGATATACTTGATCTTATCGCTGCACACCTAGCAGGGTAGTTAGCTAGCTGCCACGATACCTCTTCACTTTCCTTGGAGATTTCTTTCCTATCCATCGTGAAAGAGTTTCAGACGACATGTCTGAACATCTCTCCTCTGAGAAGAAGTCGAAGCCGTCGAATAGAGACGATGCTGACACGGAAGCTGGACAAGTGACCGCGGAAGTGTTACTCGACAAGAATGGCTTCAGGTTATTTCCCATACCAGTGCAAAACGATGAGCTGGATCCACTCAACTGGTCCTCTTTTCAGAAACATGTCATTCTTTCAATAGTGATGGCATTGTAAGTCTCTCAAAATATCTCCCCCCCAATTCTCCAGATCTGCAAACTGTTCTCAAACTGACTTGTCATTTCTCCAAGATACTTCATGTTCACATACGTAACTACCACAACCGTCCCAGCCTTTGTAGAGCTCCAGAGTCAATTCAACGCATCTCTCGAACAAATCAATTGGACTCTTGCAATTCCAGCATTAGGCCTCGCAATCGGGCCTTTGATCTGGTCTAGTCCAGCAGATATCATCGGACGCCGACCCATCATGATCGGAGGGACAATAATGGCCATTGCAGCCACGATCGGAGCCGCGAAAGCAGATTCTTACGGAGGGTACATGGCAGCCCGATTCTTCCAAGGGCTGGGCGTGTCACCCGCTGCAACAGTCGGATTGGCAATCATCAACGATTTGTTCTTTGAGCATGAGCGTGGGCAGAAGGTGGGATTGTGGGTATTGGCTATCGATCTTGGGTTACTCTTTGGACCGCTGATTGGCGGGTTTATGGATCTGGTTTCTTCGGCGTGGATTCAGTGGCTTACGGCGATTTTGTTGGGAGCCATTCTGGTTGCTGAAGTGTTGTTTATGCCAGAGACGCTGTATCCTCGGGACTTGATGCTTTCCAAAGCTGTATCGGAAGTCAGCGTGGCAGCGGAGAAGATGACAACCGCTCGGGAAGGAGATGTGAAGCGGACTAAAGGCCTACCATATGTCAATGTCGCACCTCTCCCAGGCATGAAGCATCCCATGGTTTGGGATACTTTGATTCGATTTGGCAAGACGTTCAAATACGCTGTGGTACCAATTGCGATATTCACGTATTGCTTCGGTTGGTACTGGTGGGTTTTATCGGTGATTACACTGATTCCAATTGCGTACGCAACATACTCTCCACAGATCCAAGGGTATGTTTTTAGCTCCTTTTGCAGTGCAACGATGAGACCAGCGCTTATATGATACCGCAGGTTGTTCTTCATCGGACTGATCGTTGGAACTCTCATTTCAGAGATATTCTTCTCAGGTCGCCTGAGTGATTGGCTTGTTGTTAAGCTTGCTGCGAAATCTGGCTCAACCAAGACACCCGAAATGCGAATTTGGTTATTGTACCCTGCAGCGGTACTAACTTCTGTAGGATTGATCGTCTGGGGGATTTCGATAGACCGCAGCTATCACTGGATTGTTGGCCAAGTCGCTTTTGCGTTGTGTGAGTAAATCCCACGGCCCAGCTTATCACAACTTGCAACTGACCATGACTTTTCTCTTAGTTGGAGCTGGAATCCAAATGGGCAACTCAGCTGTCGCAGCGTACGTCCTGGACGCGTATCCTTTGCAGAGCATGTCCGTCGTCGTCTTCTACGCAGTTCTGCTCAATCTGTCGGCCTTTGTAGATCCATTCTTCATCGTGCCTTGGCTTGATGCTGTGGGTTACACGTGGACATTCGCAGGACATGCCATTATTACAGCCTTCTTCTGTATACCGACATTTGCCCTGCTACACAGATTTGGAGGCGCTATACGGGCGCGTAACGGGAAGCCTGACTGGGTCAATCCGGAATTTGATCACGAGATAGTGATCTAGTCCCGTAGTCACTGACATATACCAAGCGTGCGTTCTGCGTTCTCTCGTGTGCTGAGCGCTCCTCTCAAGCAAGCCTAAAACGAAACAGCAGCGATATGATCATCCAGATGACTTCCTTCTGCCCGCGCACGATGCTCTGGCTAACGCACAATAGTCTCTTGCATGACATCCAGGCCCCAAATAAACTGTTGAAACGTCGTATCAGCCCAAAGGTCAGGATTCTCTCCGGATCCTGTGCCCGTCCGCGAAATCTGACAATCGCGTTGCTGCTGCGCTGGTCCATCAGGTAGAACTGAATGGAAAGGGGATATGTACGTGGCAGGCAAATACTTACATTTGTTTGTCCTACACAGCGAGAGGATGGCCCCGACTTTACGCACCTCAATACGAAATCTACCCATTTTAGGCAGCTTCGACGTCACCGGACCGCTCGGATGTCTTGTGCATGAATTTAGGTGGTCCTGTTATCGTCACGAACGGCTGTGAAAGTCAACGCGGCTCTGACTACGGCCATAGAAAAAGCCATCATTTTTCTTCATTTCACCTCTTCTCAATTGTCGTTCTCATCACCCAGGTGAGTCAGTGGTGTACGTATAAAATGGTTGGAATAGGCTTCTTTGTAAATCGTAGCTCGTCAATTTCGTACTATACTCCGGCACAGTCTACAAATGTACTGCTACTCGCTTGGTCATGTACTTGTCAATTCCCCAAAGACCGAAGCAGCTGAGAATTGCTAGAAGACCAAATGGGATGCTAACGTAGAAAAGCAATTGGAAGCACTCCGAGTACAATTCCCGACCCGCGGTAGCAATAGATGCCAGCTCTTCGGGCGTGTTGATCTGTGGGAACAGTGGGAGATAGTGACTCAGTGGTCCAGCAGTCATGGTGGTGACAAGCTTGGTGATGCCAGGAACGTCTGGCAGACCCTCTGGAGTGACAAACCCGGCCAAGACTGCAGGCAAGCCAATGTAGCCAGCTGCCTTTGCTTTGACTTGTTGTCGGAAGATGTTGTAGAACATGGACTTTCCAATGACTTGTCCCATCATGCGAATGACGAGTGACAAAGCCACAGACGTGCCAATCAAATCATCGGGAGTGATGACTGAGAAGACAACTTGGGACGGCAAAAGTACTGCGCCCACACCGATGAGTCCCAGAATCATAGGGGCCCAGACGGTGTTGATGTTGTTGGGATCGTAGAGCGACATGCAAGAGATGCCGCACACTTGCATGATGCAGAAGAACAGCAGCACCCACTGAATGTGTCTCTTGAACACTGTGATCAGGATTGCTGCAATGATGGCTCCGCCGGCGACACAGAAGCCCAAGGGCAGGAGGTATACACCAGCCTCCTTGAATGAAGCGCCGTAAACGGAGTATGTCATGATAGTCCAGAAGACTGTCAGAGGAATGTAATTGACACCAGAGGTGAAGCAGAGCATGGACACAGAGAAAAAGTGTCGCTTGCTCTGAATGAGCCTGGCTGGGAACATTGGGTATGGTGCCACGAACCTTTCGTAGAGGACGAAAAGAACGAAGGTGAAGATGCCAAAGACGAGCATGCAGATGACCTGCGGCGAGTCCCAGGTGTAGTCACCGCCTCCCCAGTTGATTCCAATCAGGAAAAGAACAACGCTGAGAATGGACAGCGCGCTGCCACCATAGTCGATGCGTTTGAGTAACTGCATGGTACTCACTCCTTCGAGCATAGCTGGACGTGGAGGAGGCTTGTACCAGATCTGGAGTACCACCAGCGAGAGGAAAGACCAGCTGCCTAGCAGTACAAAAATGTACCTCCAGTTGTGTGCTGCAATGAGCTGACCATAGAGCGAAGATGCTGCGAATGGCATGAAGCCCATGACAATGTATCCGATTGTAGCACCACGCTTCGACACCGGTACCAGCTCAGATGCTGCTGCGATGACGGTCAAGATCTGAATACCAATGGCTGCGCCCGCCATGACAGCACCAACGAGGAAGCATCCAAAGTTGGGCGCAGCGCCCTGCAGGATGAATGCCACGATGGCGAGAACCAGACTGAATTGGATACATCCTTTGCGTCCCATGAGATCCGATAGAGAGCCGACGAAGGGTGCCACGGCTCCTGTTGCAATGTATGGAGCGACCAGAATCCAGACGACTTGCTCGATGGCTCCTAGGTCATAGGCGATGACAGTGAAGCATGTTGCGAAGAAGAGGGGGGTAACCTCTGCTACGACGAATGCCATGGCAAGTCCCAACATCGTCATGAAGAAGGCAAAGGTGAGCTATCAGGGGATGTCAGTACGTCGACCATACCTTCGGTGATTGTTGTATGGTACCTTGTTCTCCCCTTCATCCTGTGAGACATCGCTGTTGCTGTCCACCGTCTCGAGCTTCTCAACATCCTGATGTTTCTCTTGATCCATGTCGGCGGTGATGCTTGCGGGTGTTGGAGGGATACGAGTGAGAAGTCAACGCTCGCATGGCTATGGCATTCGTTTTCAATAGCAAGCGCTACAATCGCCAAGCTCCTCGGTGTATCCATGTATCCCGATAGTGCGTCTCTGGAACAATGATTGTGGCGATGGTGTGCAAGCACGCGGAGTCGCGAAGCAGCCAAGCTGGGGCGATTATGGGAGGCGTGCCTTGATCATCGTACTCCACGGGGTTTGTGGCACGGGCGTTGACAAGTTATCGTCCAGCGGAGCGCAGTCCTGTATCATCATCCCCTTTTCTCTCAAGCTAGCTGCAGACTTCAGTTCTCTAACTTCTCTTGGACGGTCTGGGGTGCTCTTGGCTGCCAGGAGGGGCTATACCGTTTGTCCAGATGCCGCGGCCGCGTGACAAGCCGCTACGAAGAGCAGTTTTGTGAAGAGGCTGCGCGATGTAAGGTATGCAACGGATGGTCTTTAGTACATGACTTCTTGTGATCCTTTCGCCGGAATCAACTTGTGGTGAGTGACTTCAATCAGAACTACTTAGGGCCTCCACAGATCACTCGTAATTCGTCTCCCGCGGCGCCACTAGACTGTAATGCGCGTGGCCAGTACCGCCAAGCTGTATAGCAAATGGCAAATGGCAAATGCTGGATCTAGAACCTACCCAGGTACCGTACCCACTTCCCCAGATGTTTGGCTCGTTCCTCGTGTATACAGCGAGAATTAGGCTTCGTGTCGCGCAAGCTAGTCGCGTTTATTCAAACTCACATAGTCCAATCCTGCGCAAAGGTGTAGATCGTAGGCCTCGGCTGGCGCTAACGACCAAGATGTGCCAAGTCGAAAGGCATCTTTTTGATCTTCTTGTTTATTCCTACAGTGTGTCCGAGAACCTCTAAGCTCCATCACATGCTACGGTGAGTAGTCATACCGTGGACAAGTCTGGAGTCGGGAATAGTGGTCTATTGCCTGCCGATCTTTCAACAAGAAAGGCATCCAACGGTGTAACTTACACCACCGAGCTGCGCCCCAGTCACAACAGAGATGAAGACACAGGAGAGCAGCTTGACAGAACAGGTGAATGCAAGAAGTGGGACTCCATGAAGCTACGGTTCGAGTGCTTCGCCTTCGAGTCGCAATGCCGAAAAGAAAGGAAAGAATATACTCATGCCAAGAGGCTGTGCGATTGTGCTGTTCGCAGAATGGCAGAGCTCACAAGCCGACGCAAGTAGAGATCGATGTTCAGTCGACGCGCCCAATGTCCCACCTCCTTGTGAAGTGACTTGTTCACGCTAGATCTTGTACTCATCCTTCGAAGTAAGCTCGCCTGTCCAAGGAAAGGCCTCTGGGTCTCTGATGAGATGTGTCATGGTGCGAATCTTGCAGAGAACCAAGCAGCAGAGTTCCGTTCGACTTCTTATATCAGCTCGAACAGGTCAGGCTGCTTCACACATAAGTCATTGCTAGAGCTCGAGACGTGAAAGACAGGACGCAATTCACAGCTAAGCTGGCGCACGCGAGGGGGTCGATCCCCCGTGTGCTGATTATGTCTCACCCTTCCGCATGCAAAATGTCCAGTGTACCCCCATGAAGCTCTTTCCTGCACATGCTCAGATGCGATTCTTTGGTCTCTGCTCCACGGTTCGTTCGGGGTGTAGGTTTCTGCTGAGTGGCTTCGTGCGGTTGTCAGCCAAGTATCGTCGCCGTACGGTGAAACATAACCGTGATGTCTTGCGTGAGATGCGATGAGATCAGATGGTCTCTACAAGCTGCGTTTCGAGGTTGATGTGTTTGCAGTGCTAGCATGCCAGCTAGGATGCTGCTGCTTGACCATGCCCATGCCCATGACTTTCGTACCTCGGTGGTCCTGGTGGTGGAATCCAGTCAGTCCGCATGACGATTATCGTCACCGTGCCGTGAACGTGGCCGCGCAGTGCGTTGCCAAGCCCGTGTTGGATGGCAAAAAGATATCCTCCTTCTGCTAACACGTTTACCCACCGTGCCTGCTACTACCAAGACATTGCGATTGCAGTACTGAGATGCTGAGTAAGGTCGATCACAGGTATCGACCGGGCATGTGTTCTTTTGCAATAGCTTCGAGGCCAAAACGACGCAAGAGGTGTTGTTGGGGGAAATCCAATGACCCCTGCAAACAGCAAAAAGTACACCCCTTGATTCGAACCTCAGCTGGAGTCCAAAAAAGTGTTTATAGTCTTGCGACTGTGTGTTTATACTCATGGAGTTTGTGTATGAACCAATATATTGTAATTATGTACTACAATATATTGATCCAATATGCCAATTTTGCGAACTGCCATGGGACAGACGCGGTGTTGTGTTGAGAATAAGAGATCTGTTAATACGCACCTGCGCACCGAGAGGGTACGGGCCATCGAGGCTGCATCTGTGAGCTCATTGGATGAGAGACAGGAACTAATAAAAGCACAGGAACTTTCCACCCTTATATATGCTGCTTAATAGTATGGTCAGTCTCATGCAATTCACGATGGACAGGTGCTAATTCTTGACTTGCAACAACGAGGAAGTTGCTTTCTTTGTCCTTGAACACATTGACAGGCTCCTTGGGCGAGGAAGTCCTTTGTTGAGGCGATGCAGCACCTCGCGGTCGAGGACCGTAACCAAGAGGGAGGTGGCGTGCGGAAGGAATGCGCTCGAGGGACTCGCGAAACACTGGTCGACAGCTGATAACTGTTCCTTCAGCCACACCACCGACCAACAAACTTGAGACACCACACTACGAGTCGTCACCACTGCGGACACGGGCCCAGCTACACGCGGTGACGACTTCCTCTGGACGGGCAAGAAGCTGCGGCTGGGGCCTTCAGGATGGGTCAGGACGAGCGTCAATTGCCGACACCACAGACCCGAGAACAGACAGCCGACAGCGTGCGTTTCGTGGCTTGCAACCTTTGCCAACCTTGACGCTCACCCCGGGTCAGACCACGAGCTCGTCGGTGCTATACACTCCTTCCCAGGAGAGGTGAAGCGCTGCGGCCGCAGCACCAGTCGGCACTAATGTTTGGTGGGAGAGAGCCTACGGGCCATTGGCCTCTGAGGGCGTCCGTCTCCATCCAACGATCGTGGGCGCATCAGGGGTCGATAGCAGCAGCAGCAGCAGCAGCAGCAACAGCGTACTCCTCTACGGCCGCTTCAAGGTCCTCGGACGCTTCACCAGACGCCACCGCAAAGCAATCACTGATGAGCTGCGAGCGCTTCTCTAATTGTCTTGTCATACGACAAAACCACTTCGCCAAAACAGCGACCGCGTTGGCACGTCTTCTTGCTGGTGAGCCCAGCATCATCTCCAATGCTGACGTTCGCCCATAGAGACAGCACCGCGATCCGCCTAACACGGCGCATCAGACTCCGAGAACGACGGCAACGAGGCCACTGACGTCCTCTTGAGCCCCTCTTCCAAGAACGCCATACATCTTGCCAGACGGACTGCCGAACGCCGTTGCAGGGGCGAGCACTTCTCTCCCCGCTAGATCGCTATACAAACGCATACTGCGAGCTTCGATCATACCGGACAAGATGTTCGCGTGAGTTGCGGCCTTCATGGGTCAGTCCGAAGGCCTCACTCTGCCATCGATACGGTAGAAACGGGAGGCAATGTGCACGAAGAGCCGCAGCAACCTCTTCTTCCCATTTCCCCGTGCCGTCAAGGTGCACTTGTCTTCACGGCACCGAAACGAGCGATCATCGCTACTCAGCAACGTCGCCCTTATCCAGCCGACTTCACTTTGGCCTGTCAATAAAGCTGCGTGAGCCTCGATCGACTCGAGAAACCACCCTGACTTCTCGGTAGGTCACTCTGTTCAGCGCTCCGACAAGCGTGGCTAGAATCTGGGTCCATGCTATACTCTCAACGAAAGTGCATGCGCAAGGGCTACCACACCAACCGATGCGTCATCTTTGCCCATCACCAACCGATGCGTCATCTTTGCCCAATTGCGCCAGCTCGAGGCCGTCAAGCTAAAGCTGGAGCTGGAGCAAGAGAAGAGCGAGAGCACGAGGAGCACTCTTCCACCGGGCAGAAGGATACAGAAATTCCCACTCTCATAGTCGGGCCAAGCTCGCGCAGCCATTGTAGCCGTTGCAGCACTGACAACCCAGCAAAGCACATCTATCGATCATGCTGCTCCCTCGTATCTCGCCTCACCGCATTCCTCGCGCGAGAGAAGTCCCCTCCCAAAGCCCATCAAGTCCATCTTACAGGCGGCCACCGACCGCTGAGCGCACCCGGCATCGTAAGGAAGGCTGAATAGTCACACGTGCTCGATACCCTCGGTGTAATGGCCTCCCGTCCCGCTTCATGTGTGCACTCAAGCGGTGGGAGACCATCGTCGCTTGCTATACCGAGCGTCTTGGTCTCGTTCTGGTGCTTTGGCGCAACGTGGCTATCGCGATCATCACTTGATCGTGTAGGCTTGCGCTGCGTACTCTAGCGACGAGATGGAATCCAGGCTAGGAAGCTAGTGAGTGGAAGAGAGACTCATGGCCACATCAATATTGCAGCACAAAGAGAAGCATAGCATGCTCAACAATATCGAGAGATACGTCTCAAGGTCTGGATAGCGTAGCAGAGAGGTCGAAAGACAGGGGTGGAGACGAGAGTTCCTCGGGAAAACGTTCTTGGCGTGGTTGGTTTTGCTCCACCTCATCTTCCAAGGCCTCCTTCTCTCCTGACAATTGATCTTTGTCCCATCACCAATCTGAACAGCTGTACTCCGTACTGCAATCTCAGACTACAACCGGACTCTTGGTTCACGAGCCACCTCAAGCTATCGGAAGAAGCGATGAGCACAATGACGAAGCGAGGACGACGATACCATCTTGGCACCATTCGACCAAGCATATGCCACCTGAGAGGCGTGGGAACAGCCTGGACGCCACACCAGTCTTGCGACTGCCATGATCATTTCGTGCCATAAGGATACCCATCGCTTCAGATCGGCGCCTTTCACCCCTTCGGGCCTCGTATTCAGCCAAACCAGATGGCATCAATGTCCTGGCCTCGCCCATTGCCAGATTTGTCGATGGAAACCATCAGAATTGTTGTCCTATCTTCGCTCGACGGCATAGCCCCTCTGGGCCTCATACAGTCGTGGTTAGGCGCAGGTCTCACAACGATTTTGTCTTATACACTTTTTCCCCGCAATGGCTTGTATTGATGATCCAATTCCCGACGACTGCAAGCTCCTTTGGGAACAATTGCTCGTATGTGGTGCTCTGGTCTATTTCTGGTTCCTTGATGCTATGCTCAATCCCTGGTATGGCCTTACTGGTGTGGCGCGACTATGGCTGTCTGGGAGTACTGCCTCAATGGCGCCGCTCATACTTCCCTACACAATTGACTGGAACTCCTAGACGCGTTACCGAGAATTGTGGCCTGCTCTGCATGAGCCGCCGCGTCGTCCAGGCGTCATTTGCTGGTTGAGGGCCATATTGGTTGGGACTCCAACGCTGGAGCCAGGTGCGAGAGCCGAGTGTGCGCTGGAGCATGTGATCAGCTTTGTCCTGGCGTCCATCAATTGCCCACTGCTCCAATTCTATTCATGATATTTTCGAAGCGCTCGGCGCACTAAGCTTCTGGAAGATGCGGTGCCTTTGGCGTCGTCTGGCTGCGCTGAAACGGTGCCGATGCTCACTGACCAATGGCGCATCTACTGCATGTTCGTTGCTGTACACTGGAGCGCCTCTAAGCTGTCGAGGAAGTGATTGTTACATCGTGAGGTGGAGCGAAGCCGAGGGTGGTATGGCTCCACCGCCTTCATTCAAGCCTCGGATATCCGCCCTGTTCTCGGATGGCAGCCGCAAGCACGACGAGCGAATTCACGGCAACGAATAATTTCATGCTATCGATTTCCGCGTTTCTGGGCAAACCAGAGAGCCTGTCACATAAGATCGGGATTTCTGACAATGCAAATTTCGTGCTGTCTGCGCGAGCTACGTACTACACAGCTACTCACATGCATGCTACGTCCACAGGGCATTTCTATGCTCTCGGAGAGCTACTATCTGCTTGGCGACTTCTTGGAATCATAGCCATTATCCTTCTTGCTCTGGCCGGTAGAATGAGCCTTTCATTTTCATGCTCTGGCCTTGAAGCCGTTGACTCAGCCTCCTCTCATCGTCGTGTTCGTACCAAGCAACTATCCATTACGGCAGAAGTAGAGTGTTGCTCCACCGATTTGTCCGAGTAAGCTCAACGATCGCCTCGTCGAACTTCTGTTTCATGTCGACCCACTTCGGATCATCAGGTGCCATCTTCTCTATTACGTTCTTCCAGTGGGCTACGCTTGGAATCTTCTTGCTTGACTTACGCTCAGAGTACTGGCTGGCCATAGTCTGCTCCGGCACAAAGGTGCTACGGGCTTTGATGGTCTCAACGTCCTTGACCGCCTCGTTCCAAACATCGGCCTTTCTCTGAGGCGTATTGAGCTGGGATTCGTACTCATCAGAGTATACCATGCGGAGGGCGATCTTCAGCTCTTCGCTTGATTGCCAGGCCACATTCTTCGCCGCTCCGATTGACCGGGATGGCATATCTTTTGACGATGGTGCGCTCGCTGCCTTCATCGTGGATGAACTTGCGATGCTACGCTTGGTTGCAATGGCATTGACTTCGTCTCCTCCTTCTTCCTTCTGCTCCTCCTCGGCCTCATCGGCTACGATGCGCTTCATTGTTTGTCCAAAAGCGTTCACGTTCGCGGCACCGCCAAAAGAGGCACGTCGCCTGCCTTGTCGAGATGCTTCGGCCAGCATCTGATTGCCCTTCATCGAAGGCTCAGGAATCCTGGCCGACCTACGAGATCCAGTGGCTCTGCTGCTTGCTACCATGCTGTTCTCTAGCTTGGTCATCTTTCTGGTTCGTGCCCTGCTTGGAGCCTCGTCGCCGCGGTTAGAGGACTTGGCGCTGGGAGCCTGGCCACGCTTGTTGAGGTTATTGGCTCGGCTGCGGAAAGCTTGGTCTGGGAAGATGTCTCCTTCACCAAATTGAACTGTGTTCTTGTACTCTTCCGACTCTGGATCTGGCGGCGCATCTAAGGCTTCGCGGCCGGCGGAGGACAAGCGAGCCTGGTCCGGAAACACGTCTCCTTCGCCGAATTGCACCGTGTTTGCATACTCGCTTGAGTTTGGATCTGGTGGTACCCCTAGATCGTCGAGGCCGGGTGAGGACGAATCTCTTGTGATGGTCACACGATCCTCGTCATGGCTGCCGCCCTGGTTGCTATCGATGTCCATAGTCGTCGTGCGATGCGGGTCTTGCGCGCCTCGATGTGCCGTCAGAAATTGATGAAGGGCGTGAAGCAAGTCAGTGCTTGACCCTGATAACGCCTTGGCGCGCTGTTGCTCGGATACAAGCGATCTACCTGACCGGTTCCTGGCAACGAGGAGTGGAAAGACCCCGAGCACGATATACTTAGTGTACAACGACTCACATGGCACGAGTAGAGCTGCGCGAAATGCTTCACAAAAAGTCTATTTATCTCTAGCACTTTGCACTGCGGCTACGGACAGACTACGATCGAGAGATATCGCTCTCCCAAGCTCCATGAGGCAATGTGGCCAGCTCAGCAACGTCCTTGATCCGGCAGTTCTCAACTGCTCCTATTTTATACCACATCACTCTCTTCCCTACCTCACCAATTCAGCCAATTCGTGCTGGTCACATTGGCAGTAGCGTTCTTGATCCTCTGTTCCATGGCCATGTATCAGAGTGTTCGATCTCGCGATGGCCAATGTGACTTCCCACTCCAGTACACTCGCCTCACTGTTTTGCTCGTCCCTCTCGGAAGACTGGCTTCACAGCCTTGAACTAATCACAGGATGCCCGTCAGACGTTTGCCTTTCTTTTTGAACACGTATTCCATATATATGTTCTGCTGTTCCACGGAGCGAGGCTCGCGCTTTCCACCTTCACCCACATGCATAGCTTACAAACAGACCTTCTAGCCCACGCCACTTGGCAATTCGTTGCTGGGCGTGCTGGTCCTGTTGATAGAAACTCTGTTGAACTGCAAACGCACTATCTGATTGTCTGGCACACATTGTAGAACAGCTCCATGTTGGTCTATGGTCACTGCGATGGAATTCCCCAGACTACCTAATATCTGTGCGGCGCGTGTCCTTCGTCTCGAAGCTACCACTGTTCTCAAGCCTGCAGCCGTGACCATTTCCCAGCTCACTTGAACTGCTCGAACTTATGAGGTACTCTGACTACTGCCACTTTAGAGCTGCCTTCACTGGAAGTGAAGTGTCTCGAAAGGTCTCCAATACCTCTCTACGAGCATTTTTTCGCCCTCGATTCTATTACTTCCAAACGTATGGGTCCCGGACTACATGAGGCTTTCGAGCGGATGGCCATCTCATTATGCGTATACACCAACTCTGGCTATGCCGCGACTGGAGAGCACCCACAGGATGGACTAAAAGTTTGGCTGTAGAACTTTCCATCTTGGACTCAGGCACAGTCATCGAACTCTCCTGATCTTGAGACATGACTATTGTGTCCAAGACTGGAGTGAATTGGTTATTATCGTTGCGTACAGATTTGTTACTAGCTGCGTAGATCTCAGCGGTATCGAGCGACCTGGAACGCAGTTTTACCTTAGTATCGCGATGCTAGATCTTCGTGTAGCTCTTGCCAGTTAGGGCAGCTTGTCAACAGGTAAGCTGCGGACGTGTGAGCGTATGTAGGGGATGAAGAGGTTCGTGAGTCCTGCGCGGATCACCAATCTTTGGTGATCCCGCCATGGGTTCTAGGTGACGTCCAAGCTCGCCACGACCCATATACATGTAAATACATGTAACAACGATGATAACGCATATGCCAGCACAGTCGTCCCATGCCCTGAACGAAAGACTGCAAAACTCAAATCGCGCTCGGGATGCATTCGATCCGGAGTGTCTGTCTCGTTGAGTAGATGCTTCAAAGGTAGCTTGAACCAGGACATGTCAGATACTCATATACACGCTGGACATGAGAACGAGCAGATTGTGAGCATTCTCGACAATGGGGAAATGGGGGAGAGGAAAAGTAAGTTTTCGAGAACGATTGGGTTCGTCGACACAACGGCGGACAAATGCACAATAGAAAAGCTCATAAAGACTTAACCACTGCGCGCTCACTCGATCACTGATGCTGATGCTGATGCTGATGGATGAAGCAGTGAGGAAGGGGATATGACCTGCAAGGTTCGCGCTGGATGATCATTTAGCCTAGCGTTATCCGAGCTTCTTCTGATAGAGTCACATACATATGAGCAAAACATTCAATATCCAAACACCACCTCACCACCCCCAGCACCACCACCACTGCTGCTGCAGCATTCGCTGCTCACAATCCTTCGAAATGCCGTCCGCCGTTTCTCCAGACGATGACTCGCCCTTCGACATCGTCGCCACCTACCACCGCCTCCTCGCTGCCGACCCGGACCTGACAATGCCCGTCGCAGCAATCGAATCGCTCATTCTCGGCCTCGCAGCCCACCCCTCCACCACCGTATCCGAGACCCTCGACAGCGTCCAAAACCTCACCGAACAGCTCAAAACCTCCATCCCCAACGCCGTCTCCCTCTCAGCAGGCACCGACATTTTCCAACAATACCTCATCAGCAACCTCAATCGTCCCAACAACACCTCCCCCATTAGCTCGATTCCAGAGATACAAAGACACCTCGTCCAAAACGGGAGATTATTCGTAGAAAGAGCCAAAGCCGCTCGCGAGACAATAGCCACCTTCGGCAAACTATTCCTCAAAGACGGAGACACCATTCTCACAAGCGGAGGATCTCGTGTCGTAGGTTCCTTTCTCAAATCCGCCGCTTCCACTCCCATCTCTCCCATCCGTTTTCGCGTCATTTACGTCCTCAACGACCCCGCCACATCCTCCGAATCTGCAGATAATATCTCAGCACTCCGAGCGTTGCGTGTCCCCGTTGCGACGATCCCTCCCACGGCTATCGCGTATGCCATGAACCAGGTGACAGCAGTATTTGTGGGCGCGGAAGGCGTGGTCGAGAACGGGGGGATAATATCCCGAATGGGCACATATCAGATGGGCATGTTGGCCAAAGCGGCGCAGAACAAGCCGTTTTACGTTGTGGCGGAAAGGCATAAATTTGTACGATTGTATCCTTTGAGGCAGAAAGGCTTGGGGGTTGTGCAGAATGTGATGGATTTCAAAACGACGAATGCGGATGGCGTGGAGGAGAGAAGTGCGGAGGATCAGGAGAAGCACGAGCAGCAGACGAATAGTCTGAAGGCTGAGGATCATGTGGATTATACCCCGCCGGAGTTGATTAGTGGAATTATTACGGAAACTGGTGTCATGTTGCCGAGTGCTGTGAGTGAGGAACTGATCAAGATTTGGTTCTAGACATGGCTCTGGGAGGTAGATGATGATGATGGAATGTGCTCGAGATGGACTCGATATGGCAGTTCAAGGTCAAAGACCACGAGTGAGGGGAGAAAGAAGAGGAGGTCGAAAAATGATATGACAAGTCCATTCATTCTCTCAAAAAAGTGATGTAGAGCTCGAGTAGAGAGTACCCAGGCCAAAAAGAAGGCAAGTGGGTCAAAGCCGGAATTTAACATCTTGAATCACCCCCGTTCTTCATCACTCAACTCTGCCAATTCCCGTTCCTTCGCTTCCAACATGGCCCTCATCTTCTCTGCCTCTCTCCGCAACTCTGCACGGCGATCTGCACGACGATCTCCCCTAGAAGATGACTGAGCCACACTCGTCCGATGCGGCAAAGAAGGGTCCAGGTTGTCATGAAAAGGCGCTATTCGCGGTTGTTGCAAGTACGGTTCAGAATCCGGATGAGTGGCCGAGTAAGTTCGCTTCTTGCTCTCGCCGATATCGTTACGGTGTCGGAAAGCATCTGTAAAATCGACAGGTATCGGTGCCGAGGCATGTGGTATGGTATGTATGAATGGGCTGCTCTCGGGCTGTTGTAGAGGTGTGTTGAGGCTGCCTCCTCGATCGGAATGACCGGATGTATCACTCAAATTATCGCTTGCGAAGGGACTGCCTTGGTGGGGTTGATTAGAACTACCCACCGCAGCTGGTACGACTCGTTTCCGCCGCTTAATTTCTGCCTTTTTCATTTGCACCGGTCGATGCGCACCGTGAAGCTTGTGATAGAGTCCACAGGCGTTGCATATCGTATGTCCATTTTCGTCTCGTCTCCAGAGTGGGGTGATTGTCGTACCGCAGTTTTGGCACGCGACAACTACACTGCCTTGCTGAGATTGCTGTGAAGGGGACACGTAGTTCTGTACCACAGTATGCATGTGCCTGGAGCCAGACTGTGCCGAGGATGAATCACCGCGCTCCGAACTAGGCTGTCGGTATGCGACCTGGGTGGTCTTCGACACGCGATTATTGTAAGCTGGACATCCGGCACATGCATCTTGACCACCAGTACCATTACAACGACCTCCTCCAGGACACGTCCCTTGCGCGCTTTGGTCTGCTGGCACGTATGTCGCGCCGCCTTGAACGGATGATGGCGAAGTTCCTCGTTCACTAATCGAACCTCCCGCGGCATGATTCGAGTTCGCGCCGCGTTTGAGTCCCACAGGTCGCATCTGATTTCGTGCCTTGTAGTATAGACCACAAGCGTTACATATGACCGCTCCAGCTGGCGATCTTCTCCATAGAGGCGTTTTCGTTGTCCCGCAATTGCTATGTCAAAATTAGATCATGCCCTGTTGATTGATCGCATTTGCTAATCGTGGCCGAGGTGAAATCATACCTGCACATCTGCGCCCCTGGAGTAGTCATACCAATCATGGCAGAAGGTGAAGTCCGCGAGGGTTGCATGATGGGCGCACTTGCCAAGGGCGCAGCCGACGAGCCTTGCACAGTCTGCGCCTGCGCGTTCGCGTTCGCGTTCGGGTACTCGGTCGCATCACGATACCCACGTGAGACAGAGGTAGTAGAATGCTGTTGTTGGTGTTGGTGCTGATGTTGATGTTGGTGTTGGTGTTGATGTTGATGCTGAGTGGGCGATGCATGCAGTTCGGGAACATGCGCTTGCGGTTGAGATGCAGTCGACAGTGAATGTTCGACCAGATGTCGCGCCGCTTCCAATTCTTGCGGGGACGGTTCGCGATGTAGGAGATTCGCCATCCGCGGTGAGAAAGGCCTGCTATTAGTCGTCGCAGCGCTTGTGCTGGCCATCATGATGTGGGCTTGTTGTTTTCAGGGGGCTCTGTTCTATGTTGTCGGAGCTAGAACTGGTAGATATCGGAGCTGTGTGTTATCGGCGCATGGGTCACCGTCACCGCCGTTTAGTCCAGGCCAGGCCAGGTAGACAGGTGCGGAGTGTATCTGATCGGAAAGATCTGATAAAAACTGCACAGATGAAATGGCGACTACCACGGCGTCTTACCACCGTCTTGCCACCGTCTTGCCAGTGGGAAGAGATGACGGACCAGATGGGGAGGCTGGAAAGGAAAGGAGCAGCTGGTCGGTCAAGGCAGTCCGAGATTCGTGTCCGCGTGAGGCGCTGGGCAGTGTGTGCGCCTGTGCGACAACCTCAATGGCAGAGTCGCCGGGTACTTAGGAAACGTGGTTGTTTTCCGGGGAGAGTGCTTCTGGGCTTAGCGGCGAGGTGTGCAGATTTTTGACGGGCACCAGACCTTTGTGGCTGTTCCAATGTCACTGATGCAATGTCGTTGGAGGAGGGAACTTCAGTGGACGGGAAGCTAGAACTCCTGACGGCCGCGACCCGCAAAAGCGTATTTTGAGATCAGAAAACTATTCCACAGCCAATCAGGGCAGGTGTATTACTATTGCACCACGCTTTGGCCACGTGCCAGGGTATACAGCGCTTTCGCAACTGTCAGAGCAGAGATACGTGTAGGAGGAGATATGTACGCAAGGACCGCGCTGGAAACGAGGAGCTGGGTGAATAAGGTAAGGTAGTGAATACCTGACCCTTCTTGGCGGGTCCCAACATGCCGGCCAGATTGTGCAGATCTGAGTGGAGATGCGCAACGTGGGATGCCAATTCTTCGACGTGGCGAGCCTCGCCTCGCTCATCGGCACTTTTATGCACAAACATGCCAAGGCGAGAATTCGAACGAGTCGTACCTGTTGATCAATCATAGGTACCTTAATAAGTAGATCACGACCACACACATCAAAAGCGTCTTGGTCAATACCGTCAACTGCCACATACACGTACTTTCGTAGTCTCCTCTTATCATCATGATATTTTTAGTAGAAGCTGGGTACAGGAGGAGAACAACGCCACCAGCGCCGATGCTCCCCGGATTCGACGTCCTCTCCATCATAGCCCGCATCATCGCTTAGACTTGAAGCATCTACTGGTGTCATTCCCTTTCCACAGACCACCTGTGACATGTTCCCTTCCACAGACCACTTATGACATTTCTCCCTCCTCATGTTATCCCCAACTTCTCAAACAAAAGCGGGTTGCCTTCCACAGCCAACCAAGCGATACCGGCATACACCACCAGCTTAGTAATAACCTCTACATCATACCTCACTCGGGGTTTCTCAATATTGGAGAACATGCGCCGATCACTCTTCTCTTCTTCGTTGCTACTATCACTACAAGTGCCATTATCACTCGCAGGCGGTGTCAGAAGATGTTGATGAGCGGTGTTCCTGGTGTCTTTCGTTGTTGTTGTCGTCGAGAGATGAACATCACTCCGTTTGAGGGCAATGTACGATGTACAATCCTCGTGGGGCTCTTCTGGTGTCATCACTAGAGCCTGCTCCTGAGCAAAAGAACTCGGCACTCGGAGAGATGATGTTGATGATTGCAGTTTTGGTCTTCGTGCTTGTTCGCGGTTCGCGATCAGTTCTCTGGCATCGGCTTCGGATTGCGGTCCGACTGATATCGTCCGTTTCCGTCGCCGGATTGCATTGAGCATACTAGGGATATCAGAGGCTGGTGGAAGGACCTTGTCATCTTTTCGTAGATGTGGCACAGTATTGTAGTCTCTATTCTTGGTGTCAGCAGACGCATGATATGGAAGCTGATCTGATATTACCTTGATTGTAGGAAATATCGTCGAGGGATATGCACACCATAGTGTGACACGAAACGAAATGTAGGAGGTAGCGTGCTTAAAAGCAAAGGCTTCGTGAATGCGCGCCAGGCAAATATCATTACAATTCCCAAACTCAAACGTGCCCCAACTTTGAAAATGTCCCAATTCTCAAAAAGGTACATGTTATCGAGTGCAGGTTCGGAACCAACCAGTGTACTCTGCAGTTGCGCATAGTTCCAAATCCCGATGCTTACGCCCATGACCACTCCGACAAAGGCCACACTGTCATCGAAGCATGGGCAGTTATCGGCAGGTTCTGGATGAAATCGTACGGCAAGCGCCATGAGAAGAGCCACAAAGCCTGGTCGGATCCAGCCATCAGCCAATAGCCATGCATCAAAAGCAGGTCCCAGGGCTACTCTGCAAACTGCAATCAAGGCGCCTAGCAAAGCTCCGAATATGACATCCGAGAAGCCGTGCATGCCGCAGTACATACGTCCGATGCTGATAGATGTGGCATAAGACAGACATCCAAGTACACTAAGCACATATGCCCAGGTTGAGAGTTGGTCTTGCGTCGTCCATAGGTGATGTAGACAGTATACAGCCACGGACACAGCATTGGTTGTATGCGTAGAAGGGAACCCATATTCTAAAGCTGCTGAACCAGACATGGTGATTCGTTGCAGAGGTGGCGACAATGGTCTGGGCAGACATACCATGTCCTTGGCATACCCGCTGAGATACACGCCAGCTGCAAGCATTTGCACCAGTGCGACGCCGAGGACTGGGTAGCCGCACCAGAAACAGACGGGTAGTGCAGTCATAAAGAATGTGTGAGTCCCGAGGTTGGCCGTCATTGCAAAGTAAGAGTCCAGCAGAGGCGATCTTGCGGCCTCCTGAACCTTGGCCAGATATGCAGTCTCTTTCCGGACAATAGGAATAAGCGCTTGACGGAGACGGTATCGCCATCTGGGGAGTCGTCTCTCATAGTGGGAGAGATCGCGAAGTCCGGCATCTGGATCTGGAGAGGGAGTGCGCAGATGGGCCTGAAATCTCAGGTTGATCGTGTTGTCTGCCATCTGTAGGATGACCCTCGGTTGCAGCCGAGATTGGACATTTGCATAAGGAATGGAATTGTTGGCAAGGTCAAAACTGAAGCCGCATCACAGGAGTGGCGAGTCTGTCCGTAATGGCGGTGGCGGTGAGGTCAAAGTGCGACGCAGTGTCGCCTTTACGAGCAAGTGACTCAAAACTGCATATCACGGAGGTGGAGCTGGACGTGGACGTGGACGTGGAGTCGAGAACAGACTTTCAAGCATTCAAAGCTGCCTCCCGACCGCTTGACAAAGCGCCAAGGCTGAGATGAGAAGCTCAAAGCTCACCACGTCCATCTCCGACCAGGTTGCAGCCACGAACGCACAAGCAGGATCTGAAAACCGGTCTTCAAGATTGCATACATGTAGGTATATGATCAACGGACAGCATGAGCACCAGTCCCTACCAATCGCAATGGCGCCCTGGCAGAAGGGGCTAGTTCTGGAGACTCGAGAGTTGGGTTGTTGCGGGACGGACGTTACCTGGTCGACCAGTGTTGAATCCGGACTATTATTGGAACTGGGGATTTTGAGACAATCCCATCACCCCGTCCGCAACCGCATCGCATTCCAGCTACTGCAGAGATTCCAATCATCACTGCGACAGCATCATTCCAGTACAATATTACAGACCCCGACTTGACTTCCCCGCCATGTCCATCACCGCCGTGGGAGGCAACCCTTCCTACGACCATTTGCGTCGGAAGAACAGCAGCAAGTCATTCCTCGCGCGCAACGACAGCTACCGGAGGAGCACGCGCGGGAGTGATGGCACAGTAAACACCACGAGTAGCGCCAGGACGAACATTACGGCCCCGCCTGAATACAGCAAGAAGTTTGTGGTGGTGGGAGATGGCGGCTGCGGGAAGACGTGCTTGTTGATCAGCTACAGCCAAGGATACTTTCCAGAGGTAGGTGACGGTTCGTACAAAGGGAGCAGGCGGGAAGTTGACTTGCTACAGAAATACGTGCCTACGGTATTTGAGAACTACATCACAACAGTCGAGCACAAACAATCCGGGAAAGGCGTGGAACTTGCACTATGGGACACAGCTGGGCAAGAAGAATATGACCGACTGCGACCATTGTCATATCCTGAGACCGACTTACTGTTTGTGTGCTTTGCGATTGACTGTCCGAACTCGCTGGAGAATGTACTCGACAAGGTGAGGCAACAACCTGGATTATGCACTTCTTGGACATCCACTAACACGGCCTGACTCGCAGTGGTATCCAGAAGTCCTCCACTTCTGCCCGACAACACCCATAATCCTTTGCGGTCTCAAGTCCGACCTCCGACATAAACGCACATGCATTGAACTTCTCAAAACCCAAGGCCTCACACCAGTCACCAAAGAACAAGGCAAAACTGTCGCGCAAAAGATGGGCGCCTTATACATGGAGTGTTCCTCCAAAGAAGCCACAGGCGTCCAAGAAATCTTCGATACAGCAATCGACATTGCAATACGAGGGCAAGACGAACTCATTGAGTCAAATGCGCGACTAGGCAGTCGAGGCAGCCAATCCATGCCGGCGAGAAAGAAGAAGCGGAGTAAATGCCAGATTCTCTAAGTTTCCATCTCTTCATGACCACCATCACCTCCAAAGAAGGTGCGTGGGAGAGATGGGACTATTGGAATTGCATTTATTGACAGCTTGTTCTTTTTGGTGTTTTTAGCGATCAAAGAAGAGAACGAGAGACCACAGCCTCCTCGCCTCCCACAACCGCTCCCTCACGAAAGCCTGCCAAAACGAGTCAAGACGGTCGCAAAACTTCAGCCTATGGAAGTGAGCTCTCAACCGACACTGATCAACCATGTTGGCCACTTCAGCCTGCTATTCCGAGAAATGCGGCGTCTCCTTTGGGGGAACAGCCGTCGGTGAGGAAGAGAGGACCAAGGGTGCATTGAGAGTATTCGTGCATCAAGATTACGCCAGCAGCAAGCATTCCTCTTCATCTGTTTTGGCGTTGAGGATAGTATACGACTTTTTGGAGAGAAAAGAGTGCTTTTGGGAATGAAACATGCATGATGTGGCTTTGTTATGATTCATGGAGTGGACCTCTGGAGCCGGGCTCGAGTTTGGTCTGCGAGGACTAAAGGAAGCCAGCCTTTCAGCTGTAATGGGCTTTTGTAAGAGTGTAGTTTAATTCATGATTACGGTTCATGAAAGATCGGATACACAGTGCAGATCGTCATCACCATTGCCCTTTCCATCTGACACATTGAGGCCATATCAATCATCTTCCGCCATGAAGTCAACATGCTTACTTGCTTCTCTTGGGTATCATCAAGTGTCATAATTCTGTCCCTTGCATGCTTGAATGTCACATCGCATCTCCTCCTTCCTTCGATTCTACTGGCTCAGCACCAGCACCAGCAGAAGAAGACGTCGACGGCTTCGCCATGACATTCTCAAATTGTGACCATAGTCCTTCGACTTGACTGAATTCATTTCCGACCTGAGTCCCAATCAATTTCTTTTCTCTTACTAGTGCTGTAGACTGGACGTCATACCGCTATGACACCTTCTAAGCTCCGGTTGAGTTTGTTGATGTTTTGGAGGACGGTTTCCATGCTCTAGTAGCGTGTTGTTAGGCATGTGGGCGGGGGAAGAGAGGATGTGGAGCGTACATACGGCTGCGATGTCTTGGATTAGGAGGGCTCGTTGTTGCGTGAAGAAGGCTCGGCCTTCATCTTGCTCTGCCATATTGCAGAAACATGTGCTGTAGGTGGGGATGAAGATGACGCGAATGTTGGGAAGTTTGGGACGCGACTGGAAATGTGAAGAACCTCGGCAGCCTGGAGCGTCAGCTCTCTTCACTTCGCTTCCAATCACTTCGTACATACACTAAACAACGACATGCTCCTCCAACAATCCAACCCAAAATGGAGTTCATGTCCGCCCTCTCCACCAACTACGATGACCAGAAGCCCTCCCTCTTCGAAATCCTCTCCGAAAACGAACTCTCCGCCCTCATTCCCCCCTCCCTCCGCTATCTCCTTGCAGTAGCAACCCATCGCAACCCGCGCTATCTCCTCCCACTCCTCAACAACTTCGATGAACTCTACTCCCTCCTCTCCTTGGCCGTCGAACGCTTCTACCTCCGTACCTATGGCGGAAGTTTCACCGAGAATTTCTACGGCCTGAAACGCGAACGGGTGCTGAAGATCAAAGGCGGAGAGTCCCCACGCGCGCGACTTGGTGCGCAGAGAGAGGTCAGAGAGACGTTGGGGCTAAAGGATGGCGATATATGGAGGAATCTGGCAGTCATGGTAGGCATACCATATCTGAAAAGAAAATTGGATGAGAGTTATGATGTCCACGCTTCGGGTATCAATCTATTAGGACCTGCGTACCGCGATCGAGAAGCCTATCCGAGTTCTGGGAAATTAAAGGAGAAAGTGATGTGGTTGTATAAATGGTTTTTGAGGAAATGCTATCCTACTGTGAATGCCGCATACTATTTCATGATGTTGGCGTTCAATCTGGCATATTTGTTTGATGGGACGAAATATCATAGTCCGTTCATGTGGATCCTGGGAACGAGGATCAGAAGGTTGAATGGCGCGGATCACAAAGCTATTGCGCTGACTTTGGAAGGAGGAGTTCCTGCTGCCGCGAGACCGGGATTGTCGACGACTACGAGCATCTTCTCTCCGCGGACCATGTCGAGACTTATACAGCCCAGGATTGTAACAGCGCTGAAGTTGTTGTTGCCTACAAGTATTTTTGCGCTCAAATTCTTGGAATGGTGGCACAATTCGGACTTTTCAAGACAGCTGAGCAAAAAGGCGAATGAGGGATTGGAATTGCCTCCGCCCACTATCAGTGGAATACCGAGAATTGCAGCTGTTATGGGACAGAAGAAGGACAAAAACAACGACGATAACAACAAGAAAGCTGAGTTCGCGGACGAAAAGGGTGAAAGACCCCAACAACAAGAGCAGAGACGAGACAGTGCAATCGATGGCCCACCTATATCAGCTACAAGTATGCTACCCATATTGACTGTCCCGCCACCGCTTTCACACACCAACAGGGGCGTTGACGATGGCAATACAACCTCCCTATGTCCAATCTGCGTTCAAAGCATTCAGACTCCCGCCGCTGCCCAAACGGGGTATGTGTACTGCTATACTTGTATATACAAGTGGGTCGATGGAACACATCCGCGGCAAGAAGCCTTCATGGAGGGATCGGGGGAAGAGGAAGGCGCAAAGGGTTGGGTTGAAGAGGGAGGTGGCAGTCGGAGAGAGAGGTGGGAGAGTGGAGTTGGGAGAGATGCTGTAACAGGTAGGAGGGTACTGGGAGGCACGAGTGGTATCAGGAGGGTTATGGCGTGAGCGGACACACAGAAGTACCTTGGACTGCTCGATGGCTAGAGTCACGCGGAAGATGTTGGTCGACGCACCTTTGACGCCGCTGTCTGCATCTCACACTTCATTGCGGGCCGTCACGAAGCCGAGTTCCGGAGGGTGTCCAAAGCGGCCGCGCTCGCTTGTGCAGCTTATGACAGAAAGTGGACTCCAGGGCAGGAGGACCCACTGCTGATGAATTACCGAAGACCCCTACGGCTATACGGGACACGACGCGCAAGCAAATATAACCAGATTGCACGTCTGACATACGTAGTCATCGGTTGTCGTCATGTCAAAAAACACTACATCAACATTTTCCCAGCAGCTCGAAGATTTCTTTTGCGAGCTTGATGTCATCATGAACTTTGAATCTGCGCTGGCTCGACGAGCCGACACTCGTTACGGCGCATCCACAGGTCTAGCATCGGCGCGAGGCCGTGAACGGTCAATCCAAAGACCCATCGAATGCACTCTTGAGCTTATCGATCACCATTGAAGCGATACTAAAGTTATTGCGAGCTCCATCGATAACATGGTGGTCTTCCAAAAAGAAGTCTTCTTTCCTACGGTCTTTCCTGGTCATTGACGGACAATGGCAAGCCACCTGCTCACTATAACGCTACTGGCTAGCACTGCTTTCAGTGCTGGCTTCGTCCACTTCCACTAAAGTCGAATCGCGGAGATCTGATAGGCACAGCTTGCGGCATACCAAGCAACAATCCAATATACGATTATGTGATTCTTGGAGGTGGAACTGCAGGCTCAGTGGGAATTTCTCGATTGGCCGAGTATAGCAACGCTACTATTGCGATGATTCAAGCAGGCAACTTCTACGAGATGAGCAATGGCAACTGGAGTCAAATTCATTACTGGTCAGACCAACGGGTTGGCGCTGTAGAGGACTCCTGGCAGTTGTTGCATCTAAGCCTGTCGTCGAGCCCGTGAAGCCTGGAAATCCACGCCTAGGGGTTCGGTGATAAAACCTCTCCGGGCAAGAATGTGAAGTCTGATGCAGATCTGCTATAGAGGCGGTCAAGAAGGATCTGGACCAATTCATCATGCGAGTTCTTCATGTGCGGTGGGTAGAGCAGAGAGCCCTATGGCTATTGTGGATTCCAAGAAAAGAGTCGTTGACTTTTCGAGTCTTCATTTGACGCCGCCAGGACATACGCAGGTTATCGCATGTGAGCATGCGGAGAAGTTAGTGGATGATGTCTTGGAAGGTGCTGTATTGCAGTAGTGGTATAGAGTAGATTGTCCGCAAGTGTCCGTAAATGTGGAAGCTTCACATTGGCACTCTGAAAATAATACCGCTTACGACGAAGCGCTAGGAGAAGCCTTGATATAGAGTAGAAGTGTCCGCAGATCCAACACGTTGACAAAAATAGTTATACCTGGAGTGATGAGATTCCAGTTCACTTGCAGTTCGGCACGAAGTCAATTAGCGTCAAACTTAGTTCTAGTTTACCCCTCATCCTGGTCCACCGTCGGAGATAACAGAGCAGGCGCCGATAAGCATCAAACGGCAAGACTGAGCATGTGAACCGATGCATGGCCCAGCGCTAAAGTCCATACCAGCTTCAGTTCTGCCCTTTGTAGCATCACAGCATCTCTCCTTGAGAGTTGCGCAGACACCCACCACACCGCTGCGATCCAGCTGACGCCATGACGAGCATGTCGTCCTTCCTCGAGCTCTCGCACGAGCTTCTCCACTGCATATTCACCGAGATCGAGCCCGGCGACCTGTCGTCGCTCTCCCAGACTTGCCGAGCACTGCGTAGCTACATCAGCGGCAACCGGCTTCTCCACAAAGATCTCTATGTGCGACGATATGATGAGCCCATAGGCCACCCAGCAGAGCCAGACTATGAAGACTGGGTGCACCGCCGCGTCAAGCTCGAAAAGCTCTTGGCCACCGACAACAGACATGCCAAGCGACAGAACCTCGAGTTTGTAGCGGGCGAGATTGGCAGCCTCGTGGTAACAGCCGACAAGGATCAGCAAGCAAGCAAGAATATACGCCTCCTAGGCGAGAGCTTCAGAAATGCAGACAACATCGATATGCTGCTGTGTGCCTCGGCACTGTTTGCGCCAGGCCGAGCGGGCGACTACGACCAGACGCAAGCTGACACTCCAGAGCTCCGTCAAGCAAGCGCAAAGCTGCATTGTCTCTACGGCGTCCCAGTCGAACCGTCTGTTTCTCGAAACCCCTTTCACTCTTTCCTCCGACACCATCGAGCAGGACTCGCCTTGTCGCCTTCGTCATGTACTCGTTCCCACGCCCATGGCCGGAATACGCACCAATACGCCCGCAGCAAAGTTTACGACCTTCGAGAGTATTCAGATGCCACTCTCTGGGGACCTTTTATGAAGGATGGCTCCCACAGAGTTGACTGGGAGAAAGTCGAGGCGATCATGATAGTGCTCGGTTTCAATCTGAGGCGCTTCACAGATCGCAGTGATGGCAGGTTTCCACTTGTTTGGAAGCATCCATTCGTAGGAGCAACTCCAGGCTCATATAAGACTCCTCCGCGTATCGCACCTTCAGAGAAGAAAGACTTCGATAAAGACGCTGGCGTCATTCGTGAACTCGCGCTCAATCTCGATGCACTGGATCCATATGGTGTGACGGGTTCGTGGATGCGTGTGGTCTGCTTCCTCGACTACAACGACCTCTATGCCTTCAACTTCAGCGACCGCATACCAGAATGGCAACTGCGAGAGCCCATTGATACCGAAGAAGGTTTGATTGAACTTAGTGAAATGGCACGTATTGTTCCCACACTGATCTTCTACCTTCTGCAGCTATAAGACTGATACGCATCAAGCTACAAGTCACACGAATCGACGCGCCCAGCGACGGTGGCAGAAGAAGTTCCGGAAGCACGGCAGCATTCGATGAAGATGACTACGATGATGACAATTACGAAACCGAAGATGAAGACGAAGCCGAAGAGGACTGGAGTAACTTTCAAGGCCAGAGACTGCCTGTCGTGCACTTTCGTGGTACGAGTCGCTCGTTGCATGCCAGCTGGGATCCC
Source organism: Mycosphaerella sp. Ston1 (assembly GCA_000504405.2). Taxonomy (NCBI): domain Eukaryota; kingdom Fungi; phylum Ascomycota; class Dothideomycetes; order Mycosphaerellales; family Mycosphaerellaceae; genus Mycosphaerella; species Mycosphaerella sp. Ston1. The sequence goes on from KZ105387.1 coordinate 46,828, forward strand.
AACGCAAACAGCAGAATCCGAGGCACAGTCCGACAAACGCCAGAAGGTGAAATCCGATGGACCACATTCTCCATCTTCCATGGTGAAGAACGCTGGAGAAGTGAAGGCATCCAGGTTGGAGGGCTGAAATCTGGAAGGGGCGTGCTGGGTAACTGGTTCGACAAGGTACGATTCTCTTCCAACTGTACACCATGCTGTCACGATCGCTACTGATCTGCCATGCAGGACTACGATATGCATGGCCCAGCAGGCCCTACGGCTTTTTGGAAAGAGAGCGATGAGCTGGACGATGAGAAGTCGGAGGGTACGCCGGTCGCTTATTTCTGACTGTCTGCGATCACATCCTGATGAGAGTTACAGAATCAGACTCCGAGACGTATCTTCCGTGGGTTCAGAGACTTTTGGATGACATTGTTTTGGATGTTGATGACTGATTACGAGGCACAGACTTTTCGATTGAGAACGAATGTTTACTCTGCTAGATAGCATCAATGCTTCAGAGGCAATATGATTTGGCAGAGGTTTCGGTCGGAGAATAGATGGCGTACACAGTACAGTAAAGATACATCTACAAGTGAATGATTCGTATGCGGCATGTTCATCGACTTCGTTATTTCTATTCCTCTCAAAGACGACAAGGTTACTGTTCGACTTCCAGGTCATTCCTTTCTTCCTCGAGTTCCAAGACTATAATGACGTATATACATAGGGACATGTGTCGCCCATAGCCAACTACATGTATATACCTTAGGTACTTATACGACTACTCTACCTACCTATACGATACGCTCCGCCTATTTGCAGTACGTACCTAGTTCCGAGGATCGCTTAGCTTTAGTTCCATACTAGCGTATCATTAGCTCGTCGAGAAGATCTTCAACGACTAGACAATAACCTTTCTACACGGGACTCGGACACTATATATGCGACTACATGGAGTCTTTGGAGAGATGACAGAGAAGAGCAGGCGTCGACTCCAGACGTACAATGGGTTGTTGGGCTCTGGTTAGCGTGAAACGAGCTCCACCGCAACCCTTCATCGCTACCTGTACCCTCCATCGCAACACTCCACCGCAATAAAATATGCTGTGTCGCCCAGCAAAGCACTGACGACAATGATCGACAATGATCGACACTATGAAGGCGTCACTCGGAAGGTCTTGGACCGACATCCGACAGAAAGTTCTGGTTCTACAAGAGTGCAATACTTCTTAAGGACGTCGTAGTGAAGATGGTTTGCCAGAGACACGAACGAAGCAGACCTCTCAAATGGCAGTCCAATCACCGAAACCTCGCATCCTCATCACAGGAGCAAGCGGAGCATATGGGAAACTCCTCTTCAAGCGCCTCCTGGACAAAGGCATCGATCCTTCAACAATCATTCTCGTCTCCCGAAACCCAAGCAAGCTCTCCGAGACCACCCCAATTCCCTCCCAAGTCACTCTCCGCAAAGGCTCCTTCGACGACCCCCTCTCACACCTAACTGCCACCTTTGCCACCGCAGACATCGTCTTCCTCATCAGTACCTCCCGCGCCGGCGCCCGCCTCCCCCAACACCAAAATGCCATCAACGCCGCCGTCCAAGCCGGAGCCCAACACATCTTCTACACGGGCTTCATCGGCGCAGGCCTGCCCAACCCGTCTGCTCTCGTCGTGACCGAACATCGCGCCACGGAGGAAATGCTTCGCAACAGCGGCGTCGCTTATACGGTCCTACGAGACACTCAATATTCCGACGCGTTTGCCGATGTGATTCTCCCTGCTGCAAGAGCTCAAGGGTGTTTGAAGACGAATTGTGGCATGGGTAGAATTGCACCTGTGTCGAAAGACGATTGCGTGGAAGTTGCTGCGGTGGCTTTGATGCAGGCGCATTTGCATCGCAATCGGGTTTATGATGTTACGGGGCCGGAGTTGGTTTCGTATAGCGAGGTGGCGGAGCTCGCTAAGAGGTATTTTGGTCAGGATTTGCCTTGTGAATTCGTCTCTGATGAGGACATGTTGGCGGATTTTGATCGCTTGGGAGTTCCACGCGAGCCTGGGGATGCGTTTGAGCGGGATGGCGTGAAGGGGTTTAAGTGGAATAGCTCGGATATGGTGTCTTTTGGCACTGCGATTCGGCTGGGTGAGATGGCGGTTATCAGCGATGATGTGGAGAAGATTATTGGAAGGAAACCGATGGGGCTGTTGGATGTCTTGAAGAGTCGAGCTTGATGGAATCAGTACATACTCAAGTTCCCAGTGTTTGCGGGATAGATTCACGACATGGAACTAACAGCTTCCAAGGTTGGTACCCCGGAGCACGAGTGCAAATCCCAGGTATATGTAGTTCTACAGACTTAGCAAGCAAACAATTCTGCTGTGGCCTAGGCCGCAGTAACAAAAGAAAGCTTTTACCACGCACAATGCATTGAAATCTAACTCATTCGTACCTCGTAGGATGAACGATATTTTTGACCCATCTGATCACAAAGTATATACCTTACTATACCGGTGCTCGCTTGCTTTGCCGACCACAGTCACAACGGCCAACAACTCAATTACTACCTTAAGGCAACGAGAAGTTACCCCGACAAGAAAATTGTGCTCACATACATATACAAAGTCAAGTCTTAGAGACGTGGGAGGTTGTGGGCTGTACATTGTGTGCAATTGTGATGATGAATTGGGGCCGCGGGCGTTTCAAGAGTGATCATGCTGGACTAGAATAGGTATCTTGACAAATAAGAAAACAATTAGGTATGTACGGTGTGAGGGAGTGTGAGATGCTTGAAGGGGGATTTCTGGATATATATATATACAGCACAGGTTGTATCCAGGTAGAATAACAATCATCTTCGAACCCCAACAACCAACAAACTACTCGAACATGTCCTTTCTCTCCAGATTCCCAGCAGCAGCAGCAGCAGCAGCTTTCCTCTCAGCCAGCTACGTCGCAGCGACTTCCCCTCAAATCCAAACAACAAAACTCTCCCCAGCAGAAATAATCTCCAACAGCCTCACGTCCCCCACCGACGAAATCCACTCCCTCATAACCACAGACCCCCAACCCTTCGACCCAACTTCCTCCATCAACATCCCGGAACCACGTTACATCTGGGTCACACTCTACGACCAAGTCAACTGCACATCCGGCGAACAACAACAAGCTCGTCGTACGGGAATCGCAACTTGGGCGACGAAGCAGTGGCTGTGCTATCCTGTTACGTGGGGCAGTAGTATGGTGTTGTGGGGGCAATACGCAGAGGGAGATTGTGAGATTTATGTGCATAGTCCTCCTAGTGAGTGTCGGGGACCCGAGGATGCTGCGCAGGTGGTTACGGAGTTGATGGATAGGGAATGTCTGACGTATACGGAAGGGGAGTTTGCGTGGATGATTCGATGTGGAGTGGTGTGAGATGGAGTTCTGGATGGTGTTGGGAGATGGATGGATGGATGGATGGATGGATGGATATGATGGGATGTGTGAGGTTGAGGGAGTGGGGAGTCAGAACTTCGGCAATGTATTCCCTAATGCCTGCATGTATGTTCATGTTAGTGCCTCCAGCGATGAGGTTAGCACAGGTTCGTCGGCCTTGCCTACATGTACATGAAAATATGCTCATTCATCGACTTACGCGTCACTTCCATGCTGGAAATGGCCACCATACACCTTAGGATCCAGAAATTCATGTAGATGAATTGCAATATGTGGATTCTAGGCGGGATGAGAATGTACATTCTGTCCAGCAGAGACGCGGTATACGTCTAATTGGCATTAAGCTTGCCAAGAAATGCAAGTACACCTTGATCAGACCCAGGCTCATTGCCATGAAGTGCAGCCTGGATGTAGACTTTGAGCTTAGTGTCCTCCTGTGTTCCTGCAAGCGAGCTCGACAGGTGTAGATATGGAACCGATCTCCCTCCTTCCGACTGCTTGTCTACCTGAATTTCATACCCAGCTCATAGAGGTCAGCAGGACCTTTCGTGCCATTAGACCATTCGGCTGACAGAGTACCTGGATCAAGAAAGGCTGGAGAGAGGAGATCGACACCCTTGACGTCTGGAAGGCTGCTGCTACTATCTTGCTATCTTTAATAGCCCCCCAAGGTAGTGATTTTCATACGTCGCTGGTGTGGAGGTAGGGTTTATGCGGCCCAAAAGGAGTTGGAAAGCCTACATGGAGGTGATCCATGCAATTGGTACTCTTAGTGCCCATATCCCTATCCGGCCGCGAGTGGGCATGGCGATGAGTGCCAGAATGATTGTCATATGCATGCCTGTATGTACACTGAACTGATATCCCGCTCATGCTTGCAAGCGTGATGGAATTGCTGGTCGTGATGGAGGCAGATGTCTTGGCGTAAGGTAGTCCGGCAGTAATGAGGTCTGCGCAAAGCAGACCAGTGATGATTGAGCTTCATGTTGTTAAGGTATTCTATTGTTGTTGTCGATGTATGTATTCTGTTGATGCCGAAGCAGAGCGGCGGGAGGGAGGCCGGGGGAGCGGGCCGGTCTGGCTGGTGGACTCTGGAGACGCGATTTCGCCAAGCCCCTCGTCAAAACGCGCCCTCACTTTGCTTCGACGGTCATCCCTTTTCTGTCACGACATCATTCATTTAGCATGTCCCGGAGCTGGCTGATGTTAATCTGATCGCCATGTATACTCAGAAATGCATCACAGCGCTCGTCTCCTCGGCGCCTCCACAGACCCTGTCTCAATATGTCGGAGCTATGTCTACAGAAGCCTTCAACATCTGCTCAATGCCATGCCAGACGGCCGGCTGGGTATGATGTATCTCTTGTGTCACATCTATCTGAACTGACTCTGTTCGACAGGCCTGGCGGTCAGCGGTGGCGTAGATTCCATGGCGCTTGCTAGTATCTGCAGCACATTCATGAAAGAGAATCATCAACATCGTCATTCCTTCTCAGGTTTCATTGTCGATCATGGCTTGCGACGGGAAAGCCAACAGGAAGCTCTGGAAGTGGCCAATGAGCTCCGCCGTCTCGGCATCGAACCTGAGATTCTGCAGTTGGACTGGACACCCTACGGAGATCCCAAGCACTTGCCAAATTTCGAGACCATCGCTCGCCGACTGCGATATCAGGCCATGGGCAAAGCATGCTTCCGACAAAGCATCAGAACTTTGCTCGTGGGCCATCACGCTGATGATCTTGGAGAGACGGTACTGTCCAGGATCGTCGCTCGATACCTAGGCGAGGGTCTGCAAGGCATCAAGCGGACGACCCTGATACCAGAATGTGAGGGCATCTATGGCCTAGATGCTAGCAGTATACCACGCCGCATCCACAACTCGTTTCCCCATAAGTGGATTCAAGGGCGTAGAGAATTGGAAAGGACCCGTGCAATGCTGATCGAAAATGGAGGTGTACACCTGCAACGGCCCTTGTTGCTCTTTACAAAGGCACAATTGATTGATATCTGCCAGAAAGATAACGTGCAGTGTTTCGAAGATCATACCAACACTGATAAGACCCTCACGATCCGCAATACCATTCGTTTTTTGCAACAGACTGGCAGCTTGCCAGCAGCACTTCAGCGACCACGGTTGGTGAACATGGCCAAGAAACTCCGCGACAGATATGACTTATATGAGCAGCGAGCGAAGCAAATTTTCGAGAGCATGTCCATTCAGCTCCATTTGACCACGAGCACAGCTACATTTAGCCTACCTGAAGATGCCCATTTGGGCATGACTGTCAATAGAGAACCATACCGTGTCAAAGCTCTGCTTGCCAGAAAGCTGCTCATGCTTGTGACGCCTCTACGGTCCTTGTCCTTGCAAGACCTTGATTCGGCAGTTGAGTCACTTTTTTCAGAAGCGTCGAATATTGCAACCAAGACCCAAGGACAAGGAGTCATCATACAAAAACAGTATCTTCCTGGCGCAGAGAAAGGCACCATTACCATTTTTCGAACACCTCCAGACCTCTCGTCCATCATGAATACCATCAAGTTCAGCGCCATCAGAGTATCTGATGAGTCTTCGCATGATGGACGAAATCGTTGCTGGACGGAGTGGCTGCTCTGGGATAATCGCTATTGGATTCGAGTAGGATGCCTTTCCTCCTGCAATATCGAAGCACGGCGTCTCCACTTCTTCGTCAAGTTTCTGACTCCAAGCATCATTGGAAACCTACGATCGAAATTATGCCACCCGGATCGCGCATTGGTCAACAAGGCTCTGCGCAGCGCTGGTGACTCAAGGAAATGGCAGCCTGTTATTACGATGGAGCTTACTGCTGATGATGAGGATCATGATGCTGGAAAGGGTTCACCTGTAAATGTCCACCAGCCTGAAGAACCAATCGCGCTGCCGGCGCTTGGCTGGACCAAGCCTACGGAACTTGTGGAGCGACTGGGAATAGTTTGTGATGTCAGGTACAAGGCTATAGAATTTGGAAGGGGAGAGCAGCATCATGTGTTAGGCCTTGTTGAAGACTTCGCGAATGACTTGAAAGAGAGTTGTAATAAAAGCAAACAGGCGCGAGCGGTTGAGCAATAGAACTACGAGCCACACGCACAGTTTGGCAAAATCTTGACGAAGCTTGGCCGCTACATGTAGGGAACATAGACATATTGATTTACCGAAGCCTAGGTATACATTTAATGCACAGGAGATCACAGCTGGTTTAGGGCGCAGATCAAGCTTCTTCGTAGTGTCGGGTACGCAAGGTGGCTGGGAGTGATCAGTACCTTATGTATAGTAAGGTACGGTACTGTAGAACCACCACTAGTCTGGTGTTCACAACACACATACACAAACGACACATAGAACCTATTGAGCGGAATTGTTCCTGCATTTGTGTACCGCCGCTGCTAGCACTACTTGACCAGGCGGCACGCGTGCACGGCTATCACAGCCGTCGGTAGTTCTAGTTCTACTATAGATTTTTTTTCCCCTTCTTCTTCTTCCTAAACTAGAAACGGATAAGTTCTCTAGGGCAGCGTGTTCGCGGCTCGACCTCGCCGACCATCGGAGGAAGAGAAAGAGTCATCACACGGGAGGAAAAGAAAATTCGTGCTTCGTGCTTGCACATGCTGCTGCTACTGCTGCCTTGATTCTCAACGGTGCTACCCGCCGAGCTTGGGAACTAGAACTAGCAGAGATTTTGGTTTTGGTGGTCAGGTTGATGAATGCAGCTGCCATAGTAAGGTACTGTACCTGATTCCCACCTTAGTGGTGTGAGGGTGGTATTACTCGTATGTAGTAGAACAAAGACACCGTAGTTCATTGAAGCAGAGGAGATCGACGCCGCCAGGTTGCACAGCAGCGCGGTTGCGTTCTTCAGGATCGGGAGTCTTTGTGACTGTGTGGAATGTCTGAATCGAGCTTGCCGGAGTCAGCACCATTATCAGCATCATCATCATCATCATCAACGAAGGAAGACCTGTCTGTTCCGACTTTGCTCCGTCTTCCGCGAGAGATCGACGGTGGGGCGTTGATGGTCGAGAAAAGGTCAAAGTCAAACCGGCGTCGACGACGACGAGAAGGAAACGCCGTTTTGCACACACATACACCTACTACCTTACTCTCCTCTTCGCCATTTTCCTCCCGCCTACCGTACCCCTCGCATACATGCCCCAATCCTGCGCCGTCCGCTGACCAATTCATGAGGAGCCGCAACCAGAGCTCCATCCTCTGATCCTCACCAGAATAAGGTCCTCAGCAGCACGTGTACTTTGTATTCCGGCAGGGCACTGCACTCTCCATTTCTGGCGGGGACATCGCACAGTCATAGACCACTCACTACCTGACCTTGTAGTAGTGACTTGGTCTACTGCTGGAAAGGAAAAGTCAGCTTCAGCCCGCACCTCTCGATTCTCCGTCAGACGCCTCGGTTTCCCATCACGAGACTCAGACGGCATTTCTCTCTCTCTATCTCCCTCTCTCGATCTCTCTTTCTCTTGGGAGCCACGCTACGCTGTTCTGCTGCTGCCGCTGCTGCTGTAACACACACGACTACCAGACGCCAATCCTGATCGCCTGGCAAGGTTGACCTCGCGCGCCCAGAGCACCCTTCGCCGCTAGTTCTGTTGGTAAAGCACTCGCTGCCGAAACCGGGGAATTGCCAGCTTCAGGAAACGTCAGAAGTGTCAGATACAACCATCGTCCTACTAGGCGACCATTCGGAACACCCGGCACGCATCTCATTCAGTAGTTCTAGCAAGACTGCGACAGCACGGTCGAGGAGACGTAATCGCCGTGCCGAGACGTGCACTCCTCCGGGAGCACAGCACTGCGCAGCACAGCGCAGCACCACACAGCATCGCGTCGGCCCTAGAACCTACCACCGCGCGTTGCCCAACATTCTAGGTTTGTCCTGCGTTGGTGACAGACTGTCAGACACAGACGACAGCCTTAGCCAAGCTCAGACACAACCTTATCCGGCGCTCGCCAGCATGGACGCGATCAAGCGCGCTTTCAAGGCCGAGCCCGCCAACCAGCATGGCTACATACCGGGCAGCATGGCACCAAAGCAGGCGCCCGCCCAGGATAAGCACGATCACACCCTTTCAAACGTCAAAGACATGCAGCTGGGCCAACAGGATCAACACCCGCGCGACGATCTGAACCCCGATGCGCAGCAAGAGTTGGCACAGCTACGCAACACGCTACAGAACAGTGGTAATATCCAGTCGTCGCGCATGCAACATCATGCCTTTGAGCCACTCTCCCTTCCGGGCTCGCAGCCAGTATCACGAGTAAGCACATACTCATCCTACCACTACTGCTCACCGTCCTGCGTGAAATGACATGGTCGTGGGTCAGACAGCTGATTACCTTGCGCCGCGAACAGGTACCCTCTGGCTCAGCAACACCCTCCAGGAAGTTTGTGACCTCTGGCGGAACATCAGTCGAGGCTTCGCCCAGGCCCTCTCCACCATCGTCCGCAGTGCATTCACCTCCCCTCACACCCGCCGCCACTCGCTCGCGAGATGGCGGCAAGGCTTCCACAAGTGCGCCTGCTGTGCGGCCGCCGCAGGACGTCATGACACCACAGCGGTCCACTTCACCCATGCGACATGATGCCTCAGCCGTGCCCGTATCTAGTCAACCCAAGCAGCAACCATCCCACTCGGTCGGGCCCTCGTCAGATTCACAGCCTCCCTCTGGTGATGGCTCGCTCAGTGGTACTCCTAGCAGCACTGCTCCAGGAACACCTCGACCTTTCACTCCTGCTCCTGCTGAAGCCAAACCGCAGGGCCTACGGCAGTCCCAGTTGATGTCCTCGGAGACTGGCCAGTCGAAACGGAACAGCTTCAGATTTGGCGATCGAGATCCAGCTGTTGGCTTTGCAAACTCGGGCACAGGTCCGTCTTTGCCCGCCGTTCCCGGCGCTGCGAACCCTATGCCTGGAGCACGGACTTCGTCACACACGGATTTACAACAGGCGAGGCATGCACTGGCCGACGACAACAAGCGATCGAGCTTCTTTGGCGGCAGAAAGGACCATGGCAACGATAGCTCGTCCGCATTGGGGGAAAAGGGACACTCGCATTCAAGCTCCAAGTCCAATCTCAAGCGGTTCTTCAAGTTTGGTGGAAAGGACAAGCATGACAAAGATGAGAAAGAGTCGCACAAATGGAATGGGTATTCAAAGGATGGCACAAAGACACCGACACGGACAAATAGCGTCGCCGGAGACGTGCCCAGCGTACCTTTTGCAGACGACCACGGGATACAGTCGAGATATGGCAAGTTTGGTAAGATGCTGGGATCCGGCGCTGGCGGCTCCGTGCGCTTGATGAAGAGGAGCGGCGATGGTACTGTCTTCGCCGTCAAGCAATTCCGAGATCGTCACGCGTACGAGAGCGAGCGGGAGTACAACAAGAAAGTGACAGCCGAGTTCTGTATTGGATCCACGTTACACCACGGCAATATCATCGAAACGATAGACATTGTGCAGGAGAAGGGCAAATGGTACGAGGTGATGGAGTATGCGCCGTTCGATCTGTTTGCAACAGTCATGACGGGCAAAATGGGCCGAGAAGAGGTGAATTGTTCCACACTGCAAATTCTGAGCGGCGTCTTGTACTTGCACAGCATGGGTCTTGCACATCGAGATCTGAAGCTGGACAATGTCGTCATCAACGAGCATGGTATCATGAAATTGATAGATTTTGGCAGCGCAGTGGTGTTCAGGTACCCATTCGAGGAGAACATCGTTTTAGCTACAGGTGCGTATCACGAGATCGGATGTTTTGGGGAGAAGCTAACAACTTGCAGGTGTCGTGGGCTCTGACCCGTACCTCGCACCCGAGGTGTATGATCACTCCCGCTACGATCCGCGTCCCGCTGATATCTGGTCAATAGCAATAATATTCTGTTGCATGACACTGCGGCGATTTCCGTGGAAAGCACCACGACTGTCGGACAATAGTTACAGGCTCTTCGTCTCACCTCCAGATCCAGACCAGGACAAGCTACTCGACCAACATCGAAGATCGGCGTCGTCGAAAGCTGGCACCGCACCACCTTCGCGGAATCCCAGTGTTGGAAATGAGGATGACACGAGCAGTGAGAACAAGCATGGCCATCCACCAGCGCACGGAAGCACGGATAACAGCTCGGGCAGTAGAACAACGACGGCGAGTGAGTCTCGGGACCAGCCGACGATCAAGGGTCCCATTAGGCTGCTGAGGTTGCTACCGCGGGAGACGCGACACATTGTAGGGCGGATGTTGGAGCTGAATCCGGCGAAGCGAGCGACAATGGACGAAATCCTGGCCGATCCTTGGGTGCAAAATGCGTTGGTGTGTCGACAAGAAGAGAATGGTGTAATTGTGAAGGCGCCAAATCACACGCATACATTGCAGCCTAGTAATGCTAGTGGCTAGATGGCAGAGCATGTTTCCAGGAGGAGACGATGCGGTATGAAATAATGATCCAAGATTGACTGACTTTGGTTGAGGCACATTGTGATTGCAAAAGAAAAAACGAAAAGCAGCTCATGCAGTCGCTCACGTTTATTGTGATCTGGGTTCCTTGAAAGCCACTTCACACTTGTTTGCAGATGATTCATAAGAAGAACATCACTCTCGCGTGGATTCACTTTTCTTTACTGTCAGGATACCTTCATGTACCTCCTACATGTATGCTTCAAAACAGCGTTGAGGCGTCAGGGAGGGAGGGGGAGGGAGATTCCCCCACTAGTTCTAGTACATTTTTCCTCTTTTTCAGCCAGCACGAAACATTGCATATGAATGCCCGCCCCGGTAACACATGAGTTTTCTTCTTTTCCCCCTTTGTTGAGCAGGCAAGGCAAGGTGTTCGTTAGGAAATGGAGTAACGTATACCACGATTTTGAAGAAGCATTTTAGGAGAGATTTGGGATTTGGGGCTGTTTTCTGAACGGAAGAGGGAAGAGGGAGGATGGTGGTGGTGGGGAGGGTGTATTAGGGTTCGCTTTTTGGTCATAAGTACTGCGCGTTTTTGCGAGAGAGGGAAGGAGGGGAGGGGAAGGAGAGGAATGAGAGGAATGATGGGGAGGAAAGGAGAGGAAGGAGAGGATACCTAAGAAGAGAAAGCTAGGTAAGAATGAAATCATTACGGAGAGGTAGAACTATCCACTCTGTCCTAAGGTACCCTGCTTTACGCTTTGAAGTAGAAAGTACAATGTAGCTATCATGTGTCTCTCATGTAGGTACGAGTTCATGTCGACATCTCCCATATCTCAGCTGATAACTACTGCTAAGATAAGGCAAGGTAAGGTAAGGCAAGGTAAGCCAAGGCAAGGTAAGGTAAGGTATATATGTATGTTTCTCTTGGCATGGGGGTGAAGGCGCTTTCGATTGTCGCATACATCCATTGTAATGTATAGTATAGTACATACAGTAGCGGCATATTATGCAAAGCGAAGTGCCGCGTAGCGTGCGATAGGCGAGAGATATCCGGATAGAACTAAAGGTATGTTGTCATTGTGCGTGTTTCAGATGGAGTTGAGCTGCATAGCGTGGTTGGTATAGTGCATGTCTGTATACAGTTTGTATGCTATGGTGATGGGATATCTATGGTATATGTAAGGTAAACATGTGGGTATACTACGGGGGTACTATTCTACTGACGGGAGAGAGAGAGAGAGAGAGGGAGAGAGAGAGGAAGAGAAAGAGAAAGGAGAGAAAAGGAGTAGAATGTGATTCGTCCAGTCTTTCTTATCTCACCATCTGTCTCTCCTATCACTACCTTACTCTCAACTGCTCTCACCACTACTACATGTACTGACCTAGACCCCTAGAGCCTAAGGTAACTCTGGAGGTCACACAGCACAGGACAGCACAGGACAGCACAGGTCTATGTACATCATTACATGTAGCACGACGGCAGATCTCTTCCCTGCCTCTCTGTTATCGCGATAAGCAGTTCCGATGGCCCAGATCAAACATGAAGAGGAGAAGAAGAGAAGAAGAGAAGACGGGAAGAAGAAGAGATGCAGATCTCGTCCCAGCTGGTGAATGCCGCAGCTCTGCCAGGCGCTCATCCTGCCTCTAGTTCTACCTAGATCTAGTTCTGGTACATGTCGTCCTCTGAGATAGTTCTAGTTCTAGTTGACTGACCACCTCTGCCGCCCTGCTTGCTTTGCCAGTCAAATAGAACCGCTGTTTCTCCTCCTCCTCCTCCTCTCCTGTTCCTCCACCCCCTCCACCCCCTCCACCCCATCCCCCCCGTCCCCTAGAAGAATTATAATGAGCTTGGGATGCTCGTTCTAGCATACGTCTAGTCCTAGTTCTCCCTTCCTCCCTTCCTCCCTCCCTCCCTCCCTCCCTACCTACTACTGGACTGTACTGTACTGTACCCTCCTACACTTCATTCTTCCATGCCGCATTGCCGTGCGACCCTAAGTGTCGGTCCACTGCTTTGCAAATTGCTGCTAGTAGTGCACGCAGACTAGTTCTATGATGGGGCGCTACTCCAAAGGCTTTTTTGATATACAACTCGCCAACAACAATGGATACTCCACCACCACTACCTCTACTTCTGCCACCACCGCCACCGCCTGGCAGCCTCCTTCACATCTCTACTCGGCCTCGACAAACTACATCTCGCCACTCAGACTAGCCGCGCCAGAAGAGACGACCCGCGTATCTCTCATATCTCTCCAACACCAGCGATATCAGGAACAACACACCAAGGCTCTGGTGAGCAGAAGCGCCATTCCCGGCTTCAAAACATCTGCTGGTATGTACCCCACATGATGTTCATATACCAATGGGCATCCATGGATCTATATAAGCGTGCGTAATGGTCGCAGAGAACACACCATCATCATGGCAACGTTAGACTGACAACAATGGCTCTTGTTTCAGCTTTTTTCGCCTCGCTACGAACCAATCTGAGACTGCACGCCCACGCCTCTCCACCCCCGAGTCCACTTTCAACGCCAAACTCCATGCGAGGATCTACAGCAACCCTGCCGCCGCCTTCGCCTCTATCTGGCCCCGTCTACACCGCCGACATGGACGCCCCAGATACCCCATTACCGCAGGACAACCCCCTCGCCGACGTGCCCGAGCTGAGCTCATATCTCACCACCGACGAATTCGAGAAAATGGAGGCTCTGAAACTCGTCGCCGATAGCGTAGCACAGCAGCGACAAGCAGCGAATCGCGCTCTGATATACCACCCGGTCAACATGGCAGTCATGACCGCCGTATTAGCATTAGTAGGGAGATATACCTCGGAAAAAGGCTTCGACTACATAGCAGTCACACTGACATGTATGGGCATATTCATGTCCTTCATGGCCACATGTCGCTATCTCACACAAGGCTATCTCCACGCTGCAGAAGACATCAATCTCGCATGGCTCGGCGACGCCGACATTCTCGTCACCAAATTCGGAGACGAAGTCATCGGAACTGTCGTGATGGAATGGCTGTCTGGCGAGAGTCGGACGAAAAAGAAAAAGGCTTGGAGAGGTCTGATTCGAGCCTGGACGGTACGACTCAAGTATCGCCGTAAAGGTGTCGGTCGTGCTTTGCTCGAAGATGCTGTTAGCGCTGCGAAGAAAAAGGGTGCTGAATCGCTCGAGTTTGCTGAAGATCATGCGAGTGAGTATACTCTTTTTCTCCTTTCCCTTTTTCCTTTTCTTTCTACTCTATTCTATTATGAACGCCTCCTCCTCCTTCTCCTCTGTAGTAGTACTTGAGGACTACTGTATTGACAATTTCTCTCCCCAGATTCACGACGTGTCCTTCCCAAATTCTACAATGCGGCTTTTGACCGCAACGAATCCCAATCGATTGAACAATTACAAGATCTGATGATGACGAGCCCCAAAAAGGGTGGTCATGGTAATGGTAGTGGTAGTAGTGGTGGAGGGAGTAGCAGACGACGATCTACGAATTGACTATAAGAGTCTACCTATACCTTATAGGTATTCGTCTTTTTTTGTTGAAAATGACTTGGAATGAATTATGATATTGATGATGATCTGCTCTGTATACCTTGAATATAGAGTTAAGGGTAGTACAGGAATGGAATGGAATGGAATAGAGTATAGCATAATAGAGTAGAATATAGAACTACTCCTCCTTCTACTTCTTTATCTTCTTCTTCTTTTCCTCCTACTACTATATTTTCCCTTCTTTGACTAAAAGAAAAATGTGTATAGAAAGAAGACGAAAGAAAGAAGAAAGAAGGATATCTTGCTCTTACTATTACTTCTACTCTAACTCTTATTACTATTACTTCTACTCTCATTACTCTTATTCCAAACTTACTCTTACTCTTCTTCTTGATATTCTTATACTAAGGTAAGGTAGTAATTGTTATAGTACGGCGAGATATATTATACCTTATACTAAGGTATATTGCGTGAGATAAGATAAGATAAGATAAGAAAAGATGAGATTGTATCTCGGTCTATCACGAGGTACATACATAGGTACATACATACATAGTTATAGTGCTAGTGCTAGTACTAGTGCTAGTGCTATATGACTATTAGACTGCTTGACTATTGGACTATATAGATCAGGTATAGATATATAATAGTGTTTTGCTTTTTATTACGGGAGGACAATTGAATGGATTTAGGTATAGTAGGTAGAAACGGAAGGGAGGAACTGAAAAGTAAACATGTGCCGGATTTTGCATGCAGAATTGTTCGTCTCTCTTGTTCTACTTGCATGTAATCGGCATGTGGCGCCTCATGTGGACAACATGTATCTCTCGTCGTCTACCTACATGTCGTCTCGTCTTTCTCATTCATACCCGCCCACGTTCGACCAAGCACCAGAAGCACCATCTTACCCAATCCTTCGCTAACCGCCGCAAAAGAAGCAAACCGCCTTGCTCTCTAATATGAACGGCCGAACATGACAAACTGCTCGGCTTTCTGGCCACACTTGGGATTGATGCAAAGCGTTCCTTCTGCAATTGGCTCCGGCTGGTCGTGAGGAATGCAAAGCGACTTCGCCCCCATCGAAGGAGCACGTGCGTCAACTTCTTGGCCTTCGATGTTGCCCTTGGAGTCCTCCTTGATCTCATCCTCACACGGTCCACCCAGGCAGTGTGGAACGACAAGCACATTCTTGTCGTTGAGAGTGGGTACAAAGTCTTTCCACTCACGTACAATCTTGCGGTGCGAAGCGTACTCGTCCGAAGCCTTTTGAAACATATCTGCTTGAATCGTCTCGAGGAGCGCGGGGACTTCCTTGGCAAGATCCTTAATCTCGATAGTACCCTTACCGTCTCGGTCACGTCGAGAGGTGGTGACGACATGGTTGGCGGAGTCCTTTGGTCCAAATTCGAGACGGAGCGGAACACCCTTCAGCTCCCAGTCATTGAACTTGTAACCTGGGGAGTAGCCTTCTCGCATATCGCTCTCCACACGTACTCCAGCATCATCAAGAATCGTGCGCAGACCCTCGACCTCATCGTAGAGCTTCTTGCGATCTTCATCGGTAGTCTTGGCGGTGATGCCAACGGGGACGATGACCACCTGGATTTCTGCCACGCGTGGAGGAACGACAAGACCCTTGTCATCGCCATGTACGAGCACCATGACACCAATGGAGCGAGTGGTGAAGCCCCAGCTGTTCTGCCAGACGTATTTCTTGGGGCGTGTTCCTCCCGGGGCGACCTCCTGGTGAGGGTCCTCGACCTGGATGTCGAACATCTTTGCGAAGTGCTGGCCGAGGCAGTGAGACGTCGCAGCTTGAATGCCTCGTCCGACAGCAGGAATGAATCCTTCGATGGTCTTTGTGTAGTATGCGCCGGGAAACTGCTCGTTTTTGGTCTTTTGGCCCTTCACGACTGGAACAGCAAGCAACTCTTCGTAGATATTCGCATAGTAATCCAAGATTTGCATGACTTCCACACCTGCCTCCTGCTCCGTCAAGTGTGCAGTGTGTCCTTCCTGCCACAGAAACTCTCGCGACCGCAGGAATGGGACTGCGTGCTTGAACTCCCACCGCACAACGTTGTTCCACTGATTCATCTTGAGCGGCAGATCTCTATGAGAGCGAATCTTCTTGCTGTAGAAGCTGTACATGGCGGTCTCAGAGGTCGGGCGCACAGCCAGTCTCTTCTCCAACTTCGTCTTTCCGCCCTCCGTGACCCACGCGACTTCAGCAGCGAAGCCCTCGATGTGGTCCTTTTCGCGCTGCAGGTTGGCTTCCGAGATGAAGAGCGGGAAGTAGCAGTTCTTGACGCCCATCTTGCGGATGCGCTCATTGAAATACTCCTGGATGAACTCCCATATTCTGTATGAAGCTGGCTGGTAGATGTAGCATCCTGGCACGTCGGTGTAATCGAGCATGTCGCCCTTGGCAATGACCTGGGAGTACCATTCCGAGAGATCGCCCGTCTTGGGCTCCGTGATTCCAATCAGCTCTGGGCCGTCTGCCTTCTTCTTGCCTTGGCCCTGTGGAGGCTTGTCTTTCTTCTCCTTGCCTTTCTTGCCTTCTTTCTGGTCTTTTCGCTCCTTCTCCTGCTTCTTTGGCTTCTCAGTTGGTGCGGCAGAAGTGGCAGCATCTGCACTGGCATCGGCCACGCTGCTGCCCTCGACCTTTAAATCGTCCATCTTGGCCTCAACGCCGCTCGCAGCCATTGGCGGGCAGTGGTCGCCTTACTTGTATGCGCGTGTGCTGCTGTCTCGTGTCTCGCGTCGAAGACTAATTGGGAGGTGGACGGTATTTCTGTAGTTCGCGTGTTGAACGTGGTGTGGGTAATTTGTCGGTGAGCCAGCTGATCAGGTAACGCGATGATTTATAAATATGTTTCTACCAAATAAGACTCATATCAATTTGGCAGGCAGGCGCGGGGCACCCCTACCTTAGTCGAATGCTCCTGCCAAGAGAAATCCGAATCCAGGACCTTGCTCTTTTCTTTCTTCCCTGTTCATCAAGCAAATAACCTTCACAGCAGAGGGCAGGTGAAGTGGTCCTCATCAATGACTTCGACTAGAATGATGAAGGCAAAGTTGGCAGAATCGGTGCGCGCTACCCGTACTTACACGCCCATCACCCAGCATCTTCAGTCGATACGACCACCTTTCCTGCTGTGGTAGGCTAGTCGACGGGGGTGAAAATATCTGTAGAGCAGTCCACGAATCACTCCTTGGTGCAGCGTGCCAACGACCAGCTCACGGGCCAGGTGAGATAACCAGTATGGCCAAATCTGTTAACATGCAAAGAGAAACTACTATACTGCTGGCATGTTTATGAGTCTTGATTTTGGTGGGATGCACTGGTCCCACGGAGCGTGGCTACCGTTACGTTCAGAGTTGGATGCGTAGGGACATGCTGAGATATGCACTTGAGGACAGTACACCTCATAGACCTATGGCTGGCTTTCCAGCTCGCCCTAGGGTCGCCTAGAAGTCGAATTGACATGGAACTCACAATGCGTACTAGATAACGCTGGATCATGGACTCTTTCCTTGCTCCTAATCATGCTGGACGTCGACGAGGTGGCTGTAGTCGATCAGATCCTGCTCCCGACTGAAGACAACTCTCTCTCTCTCTCATCTTCCCTTGCAGCTCTGCTGGGCATCCAGCTTGTGTTCCTCTCCTCTTGCACCGTAGAGCCTCAGACTTGCCTTCTAAGCTGCATTCTCCGACGAACCCGCGCCCTTTGCCAGCAAATTCAGGCTTCCAAACTGAGGTATGCTCCACCACCACCTACGCGACGGTTAGGCATAAGTATAGTACCGCAAGCGCGAGCTCTTAGCGATCCTCGAAGAGATGGGCCCAAAGTAGCGCTGCGCTCGTTAGGTGTAGCCTCGTTTCTAGGAATATATATATCAAATGCTTGGGGCAGGCCCTACGGGCAGTAGGAAGAGAGAATAGGAACATGAAAAGTCGGTTATGTGCAAGATGCTGTTGTTGAATAATACTTGTATTTTCACGCTCAATCACGATACGCTAGGCGCAGTACTTTTTGGATCTACTCTGAGGATTTGGATTGCTTGGAAGACTTCGTGGAGGAGGATGTATACGACTTACAGAGATGCTTGCAGACAGAGGCAACCTTTGCAAACATGTCAGCATCACGCCGTGCATACTGCGCCAACAACAAGCTAGATAGGTTCTCTTGATCGCGCAGTTCAGCGAGGGCTGCTCTGCTCACTCGTCAACGACCACTCCTTGCGCCTCGTTGCGCAGCTGGCGGCGGCTCAAAGGCGTCGTCATCGTCGCTAATCTCGTCGTCGCTGGGTTCGACTCGACGCTTCGATGCTGATGTTCCTGACGTGCGAGTTCTTCCACTGATGCTGCTTGGCTGCGTGCCGAAACTCAAGGTCTGCTGGGTCGCGCTGGAGCGACCAGTTGTCATGCCACCTCTTCCTCTGCCGCGAGCAGGTGCGCGAGCAGCTGGCTTCTTGAGTGGACTCCGTTGTTTTGGGGTTTGCTCTTTCACGAAGAGAGAATTTGAGCTCTCCTGGAAATCTTCTTCTTCCTCATCGTCGTCAATCATGATCACATCTGGGTTTTGGTCGTCTGAGGATGGCTTCTTCTTGCCCCGAGTGGTGACAGCTTTTGCGGGTGCCTTTGCGGGTGCCTTTTTGGTTGTAGTAGCAGCTTTGCGGGTTGTACCAGCTGCTGCTCTGCCTCCTCGTGCACCACGACTACCCCTACCTCTTGCTGGCCGCGTGCTCGATGCAATACTGGCAGCGTCGTCATCGTCATTATCTCCACTGGCGACGCCGTTTTCGTCTGCGTCAAAGATCATCGACATCCATGAGTCCTCCCACGACTGACCCTGCTCATCGCTGTCCCAGTCGTCTGGACGTGGCTTTCGAGACTCCTTCCGGCTCTTCTTTTTACGCTCGCCCCTATCGAATGCGTCGTCAAGAGTCTTGCGGTTTCGCTCGATCTGCCCGTACAATGTCTCGTCGTCTAGAATCTTGCCGTCCTCTACATCTTCCTGGCCCGCAATGAGGTTGCCTTGCTGTAGCTTCAGGCTTTCCTCAATGAACTCTTGCATAGCGTGCTTGTCATCCTTGTCGACATACTGGGAGACCGCATCGCTGAAGCTGTTCTGCGGCAAAATCGTAAGAGACTGTGCTGTGAGAAACTCCTTGACGAGTTTGCCCACCCCAGCCGTGTCAATAGTGATCGTCCTCAACACCTCTTCGTCGGGTAATTCGGCATCCATCTTCTTCCTGCTAACTCCTGTGCGTTTACGGTGATATTGCACGACATCAGTACTGTTGGCCACTAGTCCCGCAAAGCGACCCGAGAAACGCTGCGGATTGTCGAAGTTGTATTTGCCACCCTCCGGCGGCGTTGTTTCGACACGCAGTCGTATGATGGGCAGCGGCGGCTCCTCATCTTCGTCCATCTCATCCTCCCCTTGGATATCATACCATTCCTGCTTGGCTTCGTCGATAAGCTGATGAACAATCTTGGACAGAAACTTCGAGATTTGGCCACGATTATCCTCATCGTCCGTCATGGCAATGTCGCGCGCTTCTTTGTAATCTCGTAGAGCAATTTCCTTTACAATGAAAGGTCGAACAGTCTTCAGACGAATCGTCTCCACTTCATACTGGATACCGGTGACGC
Source organism: Mycosphaerella sp. Ston1 (assembly GCA_000504405.2). NCBI lineage: Eukaryota > Fungi > Ascomycota > Dothideomycetes > Mycosphaerellales > Mycosphaerellaceae > Mycosphaerella > Mycosphaerella sp. Ston1. The sequence continues at coordinate 66,842 of KZ105387.1, forward strand.
TCACAATGGCAACGTGCTTCGGAACGGCCTCCCCCTTGACGAGTGAGGTCGCCACAGACGATCCAGGTTGCATGACTTTGAATCCCATTTCCGCATTTTCCTCGGGATCAATCTTGCACTCGTGTTCGTGGCCCCAAATGATCAGGTCCATGAAATTGGGTAAGAAGCGCTCGGGCAGGAAAGACGTCTCTGTGTAAGCATGGTGGTTCTGATGTACGCTCATGATGTTAAACCAGTCGCCAGTCTGTACACTGGGTTGGAAAAACTTGACGTGGCCATCACGGAATGTTCGAAATAGACGCTCATCACGGACATTGCTCATTCCGTAAAGCGCGAGTTTGGTCTGGCCTTTCTGTAGCAAGAGCGGTTTGACCTGAATGTTGTCCGATTCAGGCGTACGGCCATAGTAGTTGATGAGTCCAGCTGCGGAGAGGATATCGAGCGCTGCAAGGTGACCTTCGCCAGATGGATCATCGTGGTTGCCATGGATGGAGAAGACAGGTATCGCCACGTTGATATTCTCATCGGCGTAGTTGACATGGTTGAAGGCACTGTGGGTGAGGTAGTCAGTACGTCTCACACTCGACAGGCTATGCGGCGTAGCGTATTGCCGCCGCACTGCGACTGCGGCAGTGTTGTGCCACTCACCCAGCAAAGTGTTCACTGCTGTCACTCAGCATTTGCAGCTCGCACGGCTTGTCGCCATAACAGTTCTCGCGCAGACTTCGCATGACCTGGTACATGGCCTGCCGCGATGGCTTGTTTTCATGAAACAGATCACCGGCCAAGAGAACCATGTCGACATCCCGAGTCTTGGCTAGTTGCATGATTTCGTCGAAGGTCTTCCAGCTATCGTTGCCACGAACAGGGTCGCGCTCATTGTACCCGACATGATTGTCGGTGGACACGAGTATGCGTATCGTATCGGGCCCTGTGTGGATTTTTAATCAGCTCTGGCTCCATTCGGCTTTCGTTTGGTATGGACTTGATGAACCTCCTGAATCCGACATGGTCGCCTATGAAGTAGGCGGAGTTCCAGCAATGCGACTTCGATAGGAGTTCATCAGGGCAAAGACGACGACTTCGAGCAAAGATGAGTGGGAGATTCCGACGAGAGTCCGACATGTAGTAGAGAAACGGCCAACACATGAACGGGAGGACGTGAATGGATCGCTGCCTGCACTCGCCACTTCATCACGGTGTCACGTTACCTGCAGTAGTTCTAGTAGAGCTAGAAAACAGCGGGAACTGCCGAGCCGTCCTCCGTAGAGCCTTCGCTTTGACAACATCGAGCGGACAAGCGAGTGACCATTTGCCATTATTACTCTGCATAGTGCGACGCGATGAGGTCCACCATAGCGCTAATGGCGCGGTCGGTATGGAAGGGTGAGTCTGATCAGGACCCTCGTTGGTACTGGCTCCGGTTCGGCGCTGATCCGATGCTTTAGGTCCTCACATTGTACCGTACGCCTTCTCGTCTCTCCTCGCACGACCGCGACCTCGATCAGCCCGTCTCCTCGAAACGATCCTAAGCTAATGATGTGGAAGTCTGCCGATAGTTCGACCCAAGGCCGGGGAACGGATGCCGCCTGTTAGAACACAAGCAAGGAGCGCCACGATACTGCCAAATTTCGTTGGACTCATCTTCCAGGTATACAATGGCAAGATATACCATGATTTCCGCATCACTGAAGACATGGTTGGACATAAGCTTGGAGAGTTCTCTCCGTAAGTTCTTGTATGATTCATGCCGTGCCTATCGAGATCCTGACAATCCGTTCGTAGGACACGAAAACGCTTCACGTACAAGCAGAGCAAGAACAAGTGAGAGCTGATTGATGCCAATGGGAGATTGCGTATGACTGGCAGTCTTTGTTACCTTTGTAGTCATGTCTGGCAGTCTCGTAACGACGCACCATCGTCGCATCTCATGGTAAGGACATCTCTGGCTAGGGATTGTCGTATGAGTATGGAGCTATGGGTTTAAGATTGGGAAACGACGGAGATCTCGTCACGAGAGGGTACTGTACAGGTCGCAAAAATCTTGTACGACGAGGAACTGTGTCGAGGAAAGTAGAAATCGGACAGGGCCATGGCGGACCCATGATGTCTATCCGAAGACATCACGCTTGTACCGGCGTGGTGCCTGACAACGGGACGCAAGGTCAACCACGAGCTTCCAATACAAGCAGGTGTGAACCAATTGAAAAAGTTGAAATCTGATTCTGTTCGGTGCGTGCTTCATTCAATACGGCGAGACGGTCCCAAGAAGCAAAAGGAGATCATCGAGGTGAACGGCGCAGCGGTCTGTCTCTGCGATGAGTCGCGCTGACCGGTGATGTTCCGCGCAGTGATGGTACCTGGTATGTATCTGAAGTGTGGCTGAACCTGCTAACCTCCTCGTCGCACCCGTGGCTGCAATTGCCTCGACAAGATCGTGGCGCCTGCCACGGGAGTTGGTGTAGGCTGCCACTTGGCCCTGCGATAGCAGTCGTCAACTCTTGCTGGATGTTCGAACCTCGCGAGGCTCTTGCAACTCGCTACCAGGCAGTGCAGGAGGCAGTGCAGCGCCCATAACACTGTCTTCCTGTCCTCGCATCTGGTCTCTTCCTTCAACAACCGCATACACCAACTGTTCGTCTGTCATTGTCACACTGCGGCCAATCGCAAACCCAACCATTGACAACTTCTTCATAACCGTCAACCCTTCTCGCTCCGAAACGCCCCTCTGCTTCCGGCGTCGCCTCAGCTTTGATCGATTGCCTGGCTGCATTGGTCCTCGGGACTCGAGCTGTGTCCCGCTAGTGAGTCCGGAACCATGAGACAGTGCATCGTGTTTCTACGCAGTTGAGCTGATAGACGCCTTCACAGGCTGACTGGCAAACGGGTCCACCACTCCACTCTGCTGCCGCCTCCCGCGATACCGAGCAACGAATCTGCAGCCTGCCAGGTCCACCACTCGCCCGGGCCACATCCATGGCTACAAACGCTGTCTCTAGACACACTCGCCGAGTGTACTCAGCGGAGGAGCTTCATCGACTTCGCAGCTCACAGTCACAGCCGAAGTTGTCCGAGGCAATCGAGGAGCATGAAAGTGAAGATGCGGAGCTGGTCAAAGGTATGATCGACATTCAGCCTTACCACCTCACTCTACCGTAGCGCACAGACTTCCAAATTTGCGCGCTTCTCATAGGCCAGCTTCTCGGCCTGTCGGCGCTCCCTTCCGTGCACACTATCATTTCTTCTCTCCACTCGCTGTCTTGCTGTTTCCATCCACTCCTGCCAACACCCGCATTGCACCATGGAGGAGTACTTTGTACTCGAGGCGCCAGGGCGCACTTCAGATCCTCAGCGGCGTCACGAAGACAGCATGAACGACCTCAACTTCTTACTCGCAGCAGGCGGCAAATGGGGCAAAGGCGAAGTTACCATTACTGATACTCTTCTTGTAGAGCATGTGTTGAAGACCTCCAAGTCCTTCGCCGCTCGCTCGTACAAGGGACGTCAGTCGACCGCCAGCAGTCTCCGGGTGCCGTCGAACATGTCCCACAACGAAAACTCGTCCGTCAGCAGCCGCGACGCGTTCTTACCACCAGCTTCTCATGAACCTCAGCCTACACTGATCAGTGAGATTGTACCAACTGGTCAAGTTCTCCATTTCCGCCCCCGCAGATCACCAACGCCATCTCTCAAGCGGGCCGCCGTTGAGGCTATCGTCAAGAGTCACGGCTCCCCCAACCACATGCGCGTCACCGCCGGCGGACGGATTGTCCCCTCTGAGCAATCGCCTCTCTGCCAGCCCCGCTATGGCTACAGTGCAATCAAAATGAATGGTAGACTCATCAAATTTGCACCGAACGGCCGGTTCGGCAACAGACCAGAGGAACTCGAGCAAGCAACGGACCAGAACGGTCAGGTCGTCGAGGACGTACACGGCAATTACTTCCAGATCGTGAACCACAAGATCCTCCCACTGCCGACGCGGCCAGATGGCTCCATGGAGCTCCACATGGCAGCATCAAACATCAATATGTCGCAACCGCAAGCACTCCCGCCTCATGCTCCCAGCATGCCGCCCTTCCGTCCCTCCGGCCAATCTGCTGTACCGACCATCAAACCTCCTGTTGTCGTACCGGAGCCGTCGCTTTCCATGCAGATCAAGGTGCTAAAAGCCGAGTATGTCATCCCCACCGACCTTGACGCATCGAGCATATTGCTGATCAGACCCTCAGACACAAGCGTTACGAAGATGAGTTGAGACAGCTCAGCCAGACTGAAGCGATCCGTGGCCGTGAGATGTCTCAGTACGACAGAAATCGCCTCATTGCACGACGCCGCCAGCTTGTGAACGAAGCGGACCAGGTCCGTAGGCGAATCAAAGAGCTCGAAAGTCGTCCACCGCAAGATGCACCAACGTCGCCACGAGCAATGCAAGGCAGATCGTCAGCAGGGCGTGGCCGTGGCAACTTTCAGCCCATGCCGCAAGGACCGCTCACAAATGTCGGCGCGCCAAAGAAATATGGCCCAAGCCTTAATGGCCCATCGCCGAATTTCACTCCACAATTCGGCGCCACACCATCTTCAGAAGAAGGCTTCACCAATGCCTGGGCTGTTCCACCAAATGGTGTATTCATAGCGCCTCCACCATTCGATGGCGCAATGGCTGGGCCTCTTCCCAACATGATGCAACTCCCTGGTGCCCTAGCTCCCGTTCATGTTGCAATTCCTCAATGCGACGGTGCACGCTCCCTTGCTGATCACCCAGTTGAGTCTCCTGACCGCTCGCGGGCTATCACAATCAAAGCTCCAGAAGGCAAGTCGGGACTCAGGTCCGTATTGAACCCAATGAGCCCAGTCTACAAACCAAGCATGGCGGGCGACAAAGAGACGGCCGCTCCTGCTGCCCAGCGTCGGGTTGTGACGCCTCTTGCGCCAATGCAGAAGCCTGCTGCTCCCGTCCCAAGCGCTGTCAACTCGTCAAGCGCCACAGATGAGACGATTAGTCCTACCAAGAGAGATGCTTTGGTGCAGAGTTCGAGCGTTGCCAGCTTCAGAACGGCCGATTTCTTTCCCGGCAACCCACGCGAGCATTCGGCGCGTCAACATGCCTATGAGCACTCGAGCGATCACGAGAATGATGGCCCAGAGGACGACGTCGACGCCATCACCCCTGTTCGCGACACGTGGAAGTCTAGTGCTCCTGACACAGGCAACCGCAATGCTCCTGCCGCTCCACCTGGTACGCCGATCTACTACAGTGCGACTACTACTCATGCTCCCCAACCCGCGAAGGCCGAAAGCAGCAACCTGCGCCAACCTCGCGCAGATGTCGCAGACCGCCAGTCTCACAACATTAGCCCGAAGAGTCGTCGCGAATTTGTGTCTATTCAAGAGAGTGCAGGTCAGCATAGCAATCCCGCATCCTCGCCGCCGCCAGAGGACACGAGCTCGCAGAAACGTGCAATGGTCGAGAGCCTGCAGGACAAGTCAGGCGACTGGCTTCATGGCTGGGCAAACGGCTTGCAGCGTCGCGCATTCGACGAGAGACCCAATGACTTCAGTCCTGAGTGGCTTGATGGGTACTGCATGGGCATCAAAGCATCCGTCAACCCCCGACCTGGTCCTGCCACTGCTCCAAACCTCTCGACTACCAACGCTGCCTCGTTGACCGCAATGTCAAACTCGGGTAGCCCTATGAAGGCGCACTCACGTCGCCCAAGCCCGGCAATGGCATCCCGATCGTCGAGCAGACTGCAAGCAGTTAAGAATACTTCAGGAATTTCTCGCTCACCATTCGAGACCAGCACACGCAGCATCGATGGTCTCAAGCAAGCTATCATTGCACCGCAGAATGAGAACGCCGTCCTTACGCCTGCCGCTAATGGTCTGCACGTCTCGGAGACTACTCTCAACCTCGGTGCATGGGACAAGAAGCCGCACAATGGGCCGACTATGGAGCTTCCTGGACTTGGGTACCCAGTCCCACAGGTCCACAGCACAGCCCTCCGTCAAGGTATTATGTCAGAGGGTAACAATGACACGGGAGCAAAGGCCGCTCTCGATTTCTCCTCTGAGCACTTGCAGCCCACGCGACCAGCTCTCGCACCCACTCTCAGCACTACAAGCGTCGCATCTGGCACTATTGGCACAGGTGGTGGCATTTCCATCACCGGCAACCGTGTTTCCAGCCTGTCCAGCATCGATTCGAGCCTGCTAGGACAACTGCCAGGAAATCGTGTCATGACTCCCAGCGAATGGAGATATGCCGGTGCATCGCAGAGCACCAATATCGCAACAGGCTTCTTTGCACAGTCACAGTTCGATGGTACGAATGATCCGCTAGTGCCTGCTCGCTCCATCACTCAGCTGACGACCGGTGACCCAGGAGCTCAGCAACGCGTCACCAGCGATACGCACGACCGCTCGTCTTCCCGTGGCCGTTTCAGAGAAGGGTCGATCGATAGAGTCACCAGCCCCCCTACCTCGCCGCGCGTGATGTCTCCTGCAACATCGCCACAGGGTACTCCCACTCGACGCGATAGCAAGAAGGTCAACTCTCGCAAGGGTCCTTCGCCAACCAAGGTGATCGGGAACCTGGCTGAGAGAGTGGGCATAAAGGTCACTTCTCCAACACCATCCGAGATGGGCGACGAGCAGACCAGTCCTTCAAGTAAGCGGCACTGGGGCATGCATAATTGGATAAAGAGCGGCAAGGGCAACAATGTCTAAGCTCATCAATATACCATCGCCAGACCTGCATACATTTCTCGGAACGCTCAGGACACGGATCAGGATAAGCTGCAGGTTCTTGGGGTATCATCTTGGTATCTTCCGACACAGCTTCATCGCGACCTCGACATCCAGACGATCCAGCATTACCCATAATACTACTCACCTTTACATCACTCACAACAACGGTTCCTCTATTCTACGACGAAGCTACTCTGCACGACTGCTAGAACCCGCAGTCGGCCACACCAGATGAATAGCGCACGCTGTTATACATGGTTTACTGTCAACGTTGCCTCTTCATATTGGTTTGAAGAAGAGCAGCTTGCTATGGTGAGAAAATGGAGATGAATATCAAAAGCATGGAAACAACGATAAAAAAAATGAAAAGAGATGGCTGAGCATGATTGATTACTTGTTATGCTTTTGTGGTTGATTGTACTGTAATAGAACTGTAATAATATCATGAATAAATTCTTTGACATTGAATTGCTGTCCACTCAGTTTCTTGTCTGGATAAATGGCGTCGAGACGTGATGAAATATGACGGGAGTCTATGGTACACGTAGAGATAGCCGACCGTTGCGAGTGGTATGTCAGTGGGAATCCTCGTAGTATGTCTGCATGGTGCTTTTGACAGTGGGCGAAAGTAATCCTCCTGCATGAAGGATCGCAAAGTCGAAAAGAAAGACGAATACGTGATCATTTACTGCGAGGTACATTTACCATAGTACCTCGTAAGTAGGTAGAGCTACATGTACCTACGCTATTAATTTCCCTAATCACTACCTTCAATACTACCCTATATCCATCCATTACATGTGTCACGCAGTATTTTTCTTTCCTTGTGTGTGTGTGTGTGTGTGTG
>KZ105387.1:74472-119899 GCA_000504405.2 Mycosphaerella sp. Ston1
TGTGTGTGTGTGTGTGTGTGTATTAAATCTTATGCCAGTTGAGAATCGAGAGACCTGCTTCGTCGATTTCTGCGAAGAATTCTGGGGTGGTGTGGAAGGTTTGTAGTGTTGGTGTTGTTGGTGTCGTTGTTGGCTGGTGATGGTTGTGGTATGAGGTTGGGTTGGTGGGTTTGGAGATTTTCGGGGGAGGAGGGATTTGTGATACTCTAGTTTGTGCGAGGTGATGGTTTGTTGTTTGTGCGAGGTGGCGATGGTTTTGATGGGCGCCTGATTGCTGCTGCTGCTGCGGTTTCTTCCATCCTGTGGTGGTGGAGAGAACGGCGTTGTAAGGGAGTGGTGGTTGGTGAGGAGGAAGAGGTTGTTCTACTTTCTGCCAGCGGAAGAAGGAGAGACCCGTTGAGTCGAGGACGGGAGTGTATTTCTCCACGGGAGAGCAGCAGCTGGATTGCGAGTCCTCCTCCTGGACAGCGACGAGGAGATGATACTGCGCCGCACGCTCGTCTCTGGGGCCAATTTCCGCGAATTTCCTTCTAGTGTTTCTGACGACCCATTGATGCATCCACGCCGGTGGCACATACCCTGGAGGAGGCTCTAAGATTTTCGGCTGGCGATGCCAGATTTTCATGGCGACGTTGTAATACCACTCTGTCTTGTATCCCGTTCTGCTCACGCCTGTTCCATCACGTTTCTCGTAGCCCTGGTTCTGCACTTTCCACCACTCCTTTTCTTCTTGGCTTTGCACTTGATCAGGCGGCAGGCCGTTGCTGACGTAGTCCCATGGGGAGTATTTGGATTCCAAAAGTCCAGCGCGTGCTCGCTTGTATGCTTTGACTCGGTATACGTGGCGATCAGTTTTGCCAGGAAAGTCGGGGATGTCGCTCGCTCTTGGTGGAGCGAGCAGGTCGGACAGTGAGATGTCTGACCATTGGGTTCGGCCGGTGGGAGAGATCAAATCGACAGCTGTCGGCGATTTCTCCTTGTTGTTGAGCTCATTGTGATGGTGAAGGTTTTGTGTAGTGAGAGAGCGCTTGCGTTTCAATGTCCACTTTGGTGTGCCCGTTGCACTAGTATCGTGCAGGTATTCTTGGTATGTGTTGGCAACTACTCTCTTATGGAGCGACGCAAGTTCGGCAGCATATGCCCGCTCCACGGGACCCAGCTGTCTAGTCGGGTGGTGCATAGTCTTGCAAGGGGACTCTGGTATGAATGATGATGCTTCAGAAGGCTGAGCGAACAATGGCCGTCACATTGAGTGAAGCTGTTTGTGTGTATGTGTGTAGATGACAAGCTCGACGCATTCCTGCGTATCACAAGATCGCACAGAAGTGCTGCGAGGGATGCTGATGCATAAGGTAGGTAGATGATTGTTTCGCACTATCTGTCACGTCCACCACGCGATCTCCACGCGAAAATCCGTATGGAGCCATCAAAGGAACGCATGTCTGGAACAAAGACGCTCAAAATTGTCAATGGTCTGGACCCACTGCTGCTCAGGGGGGAAGAAAGTGGCGCTGCGAAGGACAAAGAATGTACAATGGATGCTAATAAGACATTACATCCGACTAGACGGACGCAAACCGCCGTCGGGCATGATTCCAGCCAGCCACATAGTCAGTCTCGGTGTGTCCGCTTCTTTGGCCTAACCATTCTTCGCGGTATCCTGGGCTCTCGTATCTTGGCTCAAATGGTGCTCGCTAGGTATTCAGAAAAAATTGGGGAAACTGTCCTCAGAATGCCCCAAAGGCAAGCGATGCTTGCCTGGATTGCATCACCGCGCCATATCGCTGCATGGCATCTGCTGAAGTTGCCACGCCCAGATCGCTTTGTAGAGGCTGAGACTCCAGTGCCGGGTTCCTCAGCTGATATCGTCGCAGGTCGTTCTCACGCTCATCGCACAGGTCTATGAGCATCTTGGTGTTGACAGTGACCTTGACGGATTTGACTCTCCTGACGAAGGAATCGAGCTCTCGCTTTCGCTTTCTTTGGGAATCTGGCAAGGGGAAGTACGGATTATGTTGACCCGGCGGCTTCATGCTGAAAGTGAAGGCTGACATAGGAGGGCTTGGATCTGGCGTGGTTTCGATATACTCTTCTTGTACAAGAGGATGCTTTTTTTCTGTCGTGGTGGTCGTTGCACTCTTCGTCGACCGACGTCTGGCAATATTTCCATTGGAAGGCGTGAGGATGGAGAACTCCTGGTGTGTAATGTTGCTGAGCGGCTGGTATTGGTTTCCTCTTGATCGAGATTTGTTGTTGTTGTTGTTGCTGTTGTTGTCCCGTGATGGACGGTTGACTGCTTCTGCGAGCGTCTTGAAATGAGTGAAGAATCGCATGCTGCTGCAGGTCGATGGTCTGGTAACATTCTGATCGAACGTTTGCGGTGCCAACGAGCAGCATTTGAACCCGCGATTGTCGAACCAGCCACTTTGTTGCCGCAGTAATTAGTATACGGGTAGCATGCTGGGTGACGAGGCTGGAGACAGGGATGCGGTGCTGGCGATATAGGTTGCTGGGTGCACCATTAAGCCCCGGCGCATCGACTTTGAGTTTTGCTCCCAATTGGGCTCTTGGATTGCGAGCTGTAAAGAATCGAGACATGTTCTGACGTGGCTGGACAGCGAGTGGTTGTGGCTGGACGCGTGACTGTGTGTTGCCAACGAGGAGGCTGGTTAAATCTACGATCTGGCTCATCCCTCCCAGATCTCCAATGCAGGTGCCAACGTTTCCGCTCCGGGCACCTGACAGCTATCCGTCATCGCGGACATGTATATGATCATCCTCTATGCGCCGGCATGTCACGTCTCCCTGTTTTGCAGCTCGTCTTCTTGGTCTGCAAGCTCAACGACTGTGAGGAATACACTACTTGCTGTACAGTGTACATACATGAAGCGTCACACTGGACGACACGGCTGCAGTTCCGGACCGGAAGTAAATGTCAGGTATGACTCGCGTAGCCCGTATATTGGGCATGAGGTAGAAGGCTGTGTTAATTGGACGCCGGATCGATATACATATGTGATATGGACCGCCGGAGTTGTACGATAGCAATCACAACAAAATCGACGCCCAATACTTACTACTACACCTGGTGCCCAAAGTGACTCACTCCTTCATACCACACATGTCCTGGCTCTTTTCAAGAGGCCGCTATCGAAGCTCTCTTACGCAGTATCGCGACTCCCTCGACGTGGCTCGTTTGTGGGAAAAAGTCGAATCCTCGCAGGCTCTCAATGTTATAAAGACCCTCATGCTGAGGCGCCTCGCCTTCGTCGCCTGGCAGACCTCCGACCAACCAGCCAATGTCTCTGGCCTGTGTGTGCACGTTGCATGATACGTAGCACACTCTTGCTGGACCGTATTGCAGCAACTGGCTAATAAAGCCCTCGTCGCATCCCTTTCTCGACGGATCAATTACTACGACCGTCTCCTCGGGTGGGAACTTCTTGGTGTCGAGCGACTCGAACAGCTTGTTTGCGTCGGCGGCGATGAAGTGTGTTGCATCTTCCGGGAGGTTGTTGAGTTTGGCATTCTTACTTGCAAATTCGATAGACTGCGCGGAGACGTCTATACCAATGCTCTGCCTGAACATACTGGACAAGTTGATTGTGAAGAATCCAGACCCACAATACGCATCCACCATGTGTTTGATTGTCGGCTTCGTCGGGGAGTCGCCATCTGTGCTGTCGTTCGCTGTGGATCCCAGGATCTGCTCGCGGATATATTGCGTGACTACCGGTAAGATCGAGTTGTTGTTCTGGAAGAATGCGCCTGCAGGGTTGTCGAAGCGGTAGTCATCCACGTACTCGGTCGATGTCGCTTTGTGGTCTGTAATGCAGACCTTACGATGGATATACTTCCCTCTGTCCTCGACGACCTCGTCCTCGCCTTCTTCCGTGCTGACTTCGAGCTTGTCGTCCGCTTTGTTCTCTCGCTTTGTACTTTCTCGCAGAAGCAATGTCGCGCCCTTCTGATACTTGTCAATCTCTGCCGCTACGCGCACCCTCTCACGCTTCATGCCCTTCCTCACAGCTTCTGTACCGATCGGACAGTCTTCGATGTCCATCGTCTTCCGAGTCCCTTTCAGCATGAAGCCGATCGGCGGCACCCCTGGCCATGTCACCTGCTTGCCGTGCCTCTTATCCCTTCTTCCTCCTGGCGGCCCATCGAAGTGCGGCGTCAACTTCGTGCGATAGCCGTATTGCAGCGGTGAGCCGATCGTGTCTCCCACTGTCGGCAGCGAGGACGGCGGCAGGTTGGAGAAGTTGCGAAAGGCCTTCTCAACGATCGTTCTCTTGTGCGCAAGCTGCGCTTCGTAGGGCATATGCTGGAACTGACAACCTGAACATTTGGTGAAGTAGGGACATTGCGGGTCTGCGGTGCTCGTGGGGCCTCTTGAGACGCGCTTGACAAAGTCTGCGAGAGAGTAGGACTGTTCTGCAAAGTGCTTGTATACTCGAGCAGTCACCACATCTCCTGGAGCTGAAAAGGGGACAACATATACTTGACCGTCCTTTTCTGCCAGCCCGTCGCCCGTGGACGAGAGCTCCTTGATGGTCACGTCTATCTCGGCGTGCTCTTCGTTCTGCCGTCGCGCAGTCTCCTTTGCATCGTCTGATACGGCCACATCCTGGAGTAGATTCTGGATGTCCGCCAGCAGCACTTCCTCATTCGAGCCTTCAGCGACCGTGCTGGTCTTTTGCTTCTTGCTCTTTTTGAAGTGCCGCTTGGCTTCATTGAATGGTCGCTTTTGCGCCATGTTTGTCGATATGAGTGGCTTGAACTGGAGGTTGAAGCAGCGATGAAGCATTAGCATTGCATCGCATGTGCAATGTGACAGCTTTTCGACATCCTGTAGAACTACATGTATGCGACTTTCTCACGAAATTAGTAGCTTGACTTCATCTTCACTCTGAGTGGCTGAGATACGCCAGACGCTAGCGGATTGCCAAAGAGGGCGCCGATATTGCCATCAGGCCCACTCTTCTGTCTGCTGACTGACTGACTACCAACACTCACTAGTGAACCCTCAACATACATACAACCCACCAGGCAGCACCCATTCACAATTGCGTAGTTCTGGTGGCCCTTCGAAGCAACACAGTAGAACTAGAAAATAGAATCCCAGTCTCATTCATCATCGACCAGGTTGAGTCCACCAAAATCAACACGACACGAAACAACCACACTCGTATAGCAATTTTCTAGAACCAGTTCTATCAGTCCGCCCGTGGATCTGGGATTCGGCATGGCACCTGTCATCCCAATCTCCTACACGTCTCATATGCGACAATTTTCACAGATAGGGTGAAACACACCAGTGCGGGGATGGCTGGTTGGATGATTCCATTATCATCAGAATGGAGACTACCTAGAAGAGGGGTATCTATCGTAGGTGCGGGGAGGGGGACGAAAGGGACGAAGCAAAGTTGCTGAGCTAGAACTAGTTCTATAGCAGTAAGGTATGTGTATGTGTGAAGATGATACTACACACGAAAGATATGTAGAGCCTACGTGTGGGAATTGCATACCTTAGAACTATGTATTGTTGGATTGCGTAGGGAGGGGACAAAGTTTGGTCTGTCTGTGGCATATTGTCGAGGGTGCCCTTAGTTGTTGTTGTTGTTTTGCTGCCTAATTGGATACGATAACTTAAATGTTCGTCATAGAGGTAGGTGTACTGCGTGTGTGAGAGAGAGGGGGGAGAGAACAAGGAGACACGTTGTTCAGACATGAGATTCGATTCGAGTGGTATGTATGTACAAGTTCAGGTTGGGGGTAAACGCTCCCTAGAAACTTTCAAGACCTCAATCGTGAACCAAGTGCTCTTTCGTTCTCCGAATTGCAGGTTATAGCCCTTTTGTGCGATATGAACTGGCTAGATGCTGCCTCGTTGTGGTTTACTGGAGATATCACAGCCCCGCGTGCCGTACCGGCCGTTGTCTGGTCAAGCTGGCGTAGTACTGTATTAAATCGGCTCTCAGAGACCCAAGTACTTGTTCAGGATTCTATACGGGACAGAACCTGTAAATGCCACTCCAGCATTGATTGGGCATCTTTGAGAGGTCTCACAGCAGCCCAGGATAGGCTGTTCTTCAAAAGCGCCAAGTGGCTGTCCGCTTTACTGGTGACTGGTCTCGCTTTCCTCGTAATGGATATTATGATTATTATGGTTATTGGACTCAAAGGACTTGCTGAATAAAGGAATCCGACTATCCCGAAGTTGGATCGACCATCTTGCCGTCAGGGCCCAGAATATCTCATGGCTTGACTTCGGAAAAATGGTCGATCGTCGATCGTGAAGAAGATGGCTCCCCCCATTCGCTGGGCGGGTTAACACGAGAAAAAGTCAGTCCCTTTGCCTAGCATCCGGAACATCAACCGAGAATCATCGTGGTGTGCAAGCAGAAAGCTGTGCAGGCGTCGTTCATCTCTTGTTGCGAAAGGAGAAAGCCCGTAAGCGTGCTTTGATAGGCTCCACCGGCGAGGTGAGTGTTGGTGTTGTTGGTGAAGCAGACTCAGACTTGTCGCTTCTAGAGCTTGCTATGCTGCCTTGAGACTCGGATCGCTCTCTTGTTTCGGCCAGGACGTCGTCCAAGCTGACATTGTTTCGCGAGTATGGTGTCGTCTGTGTATCCAGGATTTCGACAAACTTGGAGGCTGCCATTGATTTGCAGGTGTTGAGATGTAGTCGATGTGAGCTCTCCTCTTGCTTTATCTTAGTGGTAGGCCCACGAGAAGCAGGGCAGATCGATCGATAGAATAGAGCAGCAAAAAGAATACCGCATGGGATTGGCGCGCACAGAGGACTACACCAGATAATATATATGCAGATCAATAGAACTAGACCCCTCGTCGAACCCTGTGAGCCTGACGACTTCAAACCATGTCCCACCAGCTTGCACACGGCCCGCCATGCACGTTCACATGATGAGCCCTGCAGACACCAAGACCGGTTCTACCGTTCGACGTACGTCGTTGACTGCGCCGGGTGCTTGTTTTGCGCGTTGCTGCCGGACGCGGGGCAGAGGGCGGAACTCGCGGCGAGCAGCAGTAGCAGATGCTTGTGGAGATGCCGACGCTGACGAAAAGTGCAACGTCCAGGTGTATAACTAGAACACTAAACTATCTCCACTCCGTACATGTATACCAGCAGAGAACGCCACCGTCGCCACGCCACGTCGAAAGCAGCGACGACAGGTGACACTAGGACACTAGAAGACCCCGAGCAAAAGGGGTCACGGGGCCCGAGACATGGAGGCCACAGCACACGACGTGGACGAGTGGATTTTTTAGAGTAGTTCTACCGGACATGGAGAAGTTGATCAAAAACATGTACGATTGTACAGGTCTCCGCAGACGGCTGCGCCATATGACGATGTGATACAGCTTTCTTCTGACATGCGTTTGCGATCCGAGTCTGACACTGCGTCGACCCTCCCACTTGGCATCGCACAATTGGCCCCGGCATCTCTGTCGACTGTGCGTCCCGTAGTTCTGTTCTGCTCTGTTCCCAGCATTATTACAGCATTATACATTACATGTACCTTACAGCACTCCATTCCAGCGTTCCAGCATTTCTAGTACGACTTCCGAGCCTGTCCATGGGTTATCGCCGGATGTGCGCAGCAGCAATAGCAGCAGCATCATCTCCATCATCTCCATCATTATCATCCGGTGGCCCGTAAGAGAGTACACCTAGTCAGGGTCGGAGTTTTCGTACTTTCGTAGGTTCTGCGCAGTGCAGACGCCTGCTATCTGTAGGACCATATCGCCAGCCCCCTACGAAGGAGGACTCGACGCCTTGGAAGACGTTCTGGACAAATATAGACTCCCTAGACTCTTGGCATTGGTTGAGAAAGTTGCTAACCAGGACCCCGACTTCTGCGACCTTCTGGACCGCACTGGGAACACCTTTTGAGCACTTCACCTCCTGGAAATACTACAGTCACACACAGAAGTCCTCCAAGCCATGCCTCCTGTCACTTTCTGACGGGAGAGAGACCACGAACAGCGTCCCTTTGGATGAAATGACGAAAGCCCATGCCCCCCCGTCTGCAAGTGGACGAGACATCGTCAACGGCATAGTCACAACACCGGCGCTCCACGCCCCAGGCACATGACCATCGAATTCCTCAGCAGCCATACTACTGGCGTCGCGAAGAGCACCACACTATGCCATTCGTGATCGAAGGCTTGTGATGACAGCGGACTCCGGTCAAAGGTGGCCAACACGCCCATCGACAGCGCTGTTGACAGTTTTTCGCACCAGACGGCACACTAGATATTCCCCATAGGTGGATAGGATCATATGACCTTGCGCGCATAACCGTCTCTGCGGCAAATGCAGCGCTTTTTCTCTTCAAATGCCATGGAAACGCTTCGGACTAGCACTCGTTTGCAGATGTTCGGATGCACCAGAGGTCAATCAGCCAGCACTCAATGCTTCAAACGTGCTGCGAAGGTTCGGACTGGCGACCTGCGGACTCTGCATGTCCCGATAGGTATTGACATTGTGGCTGCCGCATGACGAGCATGAGAAGCAGCCACGATCCACATTGTCATCTGTCAACCACATGGTTTTTGTCTGCAGCTGCTTGACAGCTGTCAACAGTGTCACCAGAGAAGTGCGGCTTGAGATTTCGTGGTTGAAGCACGAATATGTACCTGACACACATTGCAGATATGTAGTCTACATGCCCGTCATTGCAGTCGAAGGAACTTTGGATCCATAGTCCCACATTCCGACGGGAGACGAAGATATTACTGTTCAATGAATCCAGCAGTACCGGTTGCTGCGGAACATGTCGGACGTTGTACGGGTACGTTACCAAGAAGCTGTTCTCTTCGCTTCGAACGACCGCAGGCGCTGTACTGTACGGGCACGATCATGCATCTGCACATACTCTCAACGATGCCCAGTATGAAGTCGTACGGTACGAGCGCTAGTAGTAGAACGGCAACAGGAAATCGTTCTTGCACACGATAATCACAATCCCCACCTAACCATGGGGGGCCTTCCACTACCAGTACATCCAAGAAAAACCCAAACCCCACAACTCTCTTCGCTCACGCAGTCATACCCCCATCAACAGTGTGTACACCACCCGTAACATAGCTCGACTCATCCGACAGCAAAAACGCAATCACCTTTGCAATCTCCACCGGTTCTGCCATACGTGGCATGGGAATATGAGCCACCATTCGATCCAAAATTTCCTGACCCATATTCTTGACCAAAGCATCTGTCATAGGAGTCTTGGTCATGCCAGGACACACGGCATTAATCCGAATTCCCACAGGGGCGTAGTCTCGCGCGAGAGATTTCGTAAGGCCGATGATGCCGTGCTTGGAAGCGACGTAGCTGGGCGAGGAGAAGAAGGATTAGTATCTCCTCCCTTTTTTTTCTTGTTTGGGTTTTCACTCTGATAAGGTAGGAGGGGGGGAGTAGTGTATTTAATAGAATGAAGAAGAACAGAAAAAAAACTTACGCCGGACTCCCCACAGCTCTCAAACCCGCCACCGACGAAATATTCACAATCGACTTGCCTCCCCCTTCTTTGCCTTTCTCTTCCCCACCACTCATACACTCCAACTCGGCATGGCAACAATTCGCCACCCCGACCAAATTCGTCGCAATCAGCGACTCGAAATGCGCAATCCCCCGCTGTTCATGCCATCGCAGCCTCGTCTGCGGATAATCAAACAACCCCGCCGCATTCACCGCTCCGTCGACTTTCCCAAATCGCGCTACGGTTGCTTGCAGCCAGGATTGGATTTGAGAGAGGTCGCGGACGTTGACTTTTTGGGCGAAGACGATGTCGTTTTGTTGTTGCTCCGTCGCGGTGGTGAGTGTGTTGTTGGTGGTGGTGTTGTTGTTGGTGGTGGTGTTGAGTCTTGCGGATTGGGCGATTTCTGAAGCGGCGCTGTCGAGGCGCGATGATATGTCTCCTATGCTGACTTTGGCGCCGCGTTGGACGAGGATTTTGGCTGTGGCGAGGCCGAGGCCGGATGCTGCTCCGGTGATGGCGAAGATTTTGCCGGATAATAGTGCTTGTGCCATTTTTATCTTTTTCTTTTTATATTCTTCTTCTTTTCTTCTTCTTCTTGTTTACTACCTTTTGTTTGTCTTCTTCTCTTTTTGTGATTGCTAAATGTTGTTGTGAGAGATGATGTAGTTGTCAATTCCTCATCATGTACAGAGTACTGCTGAGGAGCCCAGGGAAGGAGCCCAAGGGATAGTCAGTGCTGACCTGTTCTAGTGCTGATGGAACAACTGTTAGGATGCAGATCTCTTCAATCGCAGTGTCACGCCAAGTAGGTTCAAATCGTCCTCAATGTTGCAGTTGAGAGAAAGGCATTAAATATATGGATGAAACGATTTGAACTACCTAGGTAATCGAAAACATAGTACGGAGTGGTCAGCCCTGGAGGAACCCTCAGCAGTGGTTCCATGACAGTTCTCGATTCCTTGCGGTTGGACTTTTGATTGTCATCACTCATCACACGTTGCCGAGCGATGCTGCGGCAAGTCGAAGCAGTCCGCGCTTATCCCCTGTGCATGGGCTAGGGTTGCGGCTAGGGAGGGCGACCAGGTCCCTAGTCAGGACTCAGGGCCGTATATAATCGTATATCCCCATAGGCACGGTTGGCCATTTTTGCCCTCTAAGCTCTCAATCGCGCTAGATGAACTTAATTGTCTTGGCCTCCTTCTGTATAGTAGTTGATAAAAGTGAGTCTTCTCATAGCCGTCTCGGAGTCGTGAGATCCTATAATCTGTACTAATAGGGTACATACAATGTGATCGGATCTCGTTTGATGATTTAGTTTGCAAGAAAATATATCTCCATTACCGAAGTCAATCTCGATATTGATGCAGAAGATGTCTTCTAGAACATTGCCAGCTAGGCGCTTCATCGGCAGCACTACCGACATACTCTGCGACATGTGGCCATTGGTTGGCAGATAGACCTCGAGAATTGTACCCCATTACTAGTTGTATCGTTGACGAACTTGGTGCCAAAAACCATAGTATGGGATACTTACTGTTGTCATTGTGCTCAGGTGTTACAGCTCGCAGCGATGAGCCATCACGTCCCATCGCCATGCCGGGTTTCATATCGAGCGGATAAAAGTCCGCCAGGTCAAATCCTTTTCCATGTCTTCGAAAAGACCTTGCGATCGCCGATCTTCACACGAACACCTGGCACAGTAGAGTTATAAAGATCGTGCGCATAGTACAGTACGGAGAGGCAGATGCGAGCTCCTCTGCTACCTGGGTTGTCGCTCGATGGCCAAAGTCGATCAGCTTCTCGGGCTGAACGAGCATCCAGGTGCCGTCACTTGCGTCGAGTCATGGCCAGTATTTGTGCTCATTATGGCAAAGCCCTTCCAGACACCCCAAAACATGTATCCGGATAGTTGCTGCCTCTCGTAAACCCGCCATTTCAAACAGCTTGGAATGGGCCATACCAAACGTATGCGCCAAGATTCCAGTCTGCGTGCAAAGCGCAATGGCCAGAATAGTTCCATCTTGGTACTGTATGCCTCAGGTCGGAGCGGAGACTCGAACAGGCTTGAAATGCGCGGCGTCTAGCATCGAGACAGCCTATCCTGGGGACAGCTAGGCGGAGTTCGCAGCGCGTACGAAGCTGGGCGGCATTGCTTGGAGGATCTTGGGATGTTCTTCATCCGAGTGCCGGAAAGGTGGCGTCTGTTGCTGAGTTGCCTTCTAGCATGGAGGAATAGAACTACGGAGGGATAGAACTACGGAGGTCATGTACGCGAGGTTCAGTAGGTTGTTGTCACTTGTTGAGTCCTCGTGGTGGAAGTGGAAGACGGGACGGACTACGGAGTACGGACCCAAGAAAGGAAAGATGTGAGACATGCGGGCCGAAGCCAGCGCCAAAGTCTGATCCTTTCGAACCTCTCGTCCCGACGTCGCGCTCATGCTGCTTCTGTATCTCTGCGAAGCTGCGGGCGTCTGGCATCAGTAGTGAGCAGAGTGAGCAGAGTGAGGAGCGAGGAGTCCAGCTGTGGCACGGGTGGCCACTAGAACTAGGTCCATGTAGTTCTCGCTGGCTGCTGAGATGGACAAAAGGGCCATAGACTATTGCACACCGTACAGCTCGAGTTGGGCGTAGGATAGGACAGCACAAGTGGACAATGGCTTCCCGTGGCGGTAGAAATGTCGACAGCGCTTCCGCGGGTTCTTTGCTGATCGCGTGGCACTCATATCATGCAATAACGAAGGCGTAAGTGGGAGCTTCACCGGAGGACATGGGGAAAGACTGGCTGAAGACGTGAATTCCAATTCTAAGAAAGGGCAGTAGATCAGAACCAAGCGCCTCAAGTCCTCGAGGACACAGTCGGGTATCTCGAAGGACTCCTATTGACCCTTGCCTCGAATGGCTTCACAAGACAACCCGGGATACAACATCCCCCTCCCCTAATTCCCTAAGAGCGTGAAACGCAGCCAGATGTGTAGACTCCGGCCGCGCCTCCGTGACTGGCCTCGTCAGTCACAGCCCGTGTAGGTCTTCCATTCTCTGGTGAAGCAGACGACGCGGCCTTGTCTGTTACTCGAGGACTTTTCGAGGAGCAGAGAGAGGGCCGTTAAGGGGGCGGACAGAGTCCAGGGGAGACAAGACTTCTCTAGTACAGAGCACTCTTGATGCTGACGGGGCTCAAGACGGTCGTTGCGAGCAGGCTGCTCCTCTTCTCCTCCAACATACCTGATGGCTAAGGGGTGGGTTTGGAAGGCAACAGCCGCTCGCTAGCGCCACCAAGGCCAAGCCGCACAAACACACAAACGCCGGAACAGCAGCAGCAACACCACGCACGCACACACACCCACGCACGCACGCACACATGGAGCCCTCGCCGCAACAAGACCCGCCAGTCGCTGTCCGTTATGCCATGCACACCACCACACCATCCTCCACGCCGCCGGGGACGCCGCCACGGACCTTGTTCGCGCCGCCTCCTGCTGGAGAAAACATCTTCGCCTCTCAACGCGACCACATCAAAGTCGAGGATGCTGCTGGAGAATACACCTTCGCCTCTCAACGCGCGCGCATCAAACTCGAGGATGGCCTTCCAAGCTACCTAGCCGGCCCGCAGGAAGTGATCGATCTGACTTCCGATGACGACCTCCCTGGCCCTCCTGCTGGAGAAAACACCTTCACCTCTCAACGCGACCACATCAAATTCGAGGATGCTGCTAGAGAAGATACCTTCGCCTCTCAACGCGCGCGCATCAAACTCGAGAATGGCCTTCCAAGCTACCAAGCCGGCCCGCAGGAAGTGATCGATCTGACTTCCGATGACGACCTCCCTGGCCCTCCTGCTGGAGAAAACACCTTCACCTCTCAACGCGACCACATCAAATTCGAGATCAAAGTCGAGTATGACCTTCCAATTCACCAAGCCGACCCGCAGGAAGTAATTGATCTGACCTCCGATAACGACCTCCCTGGCCCACAGCTGGATCGTCAAGAAGTCATCGATCTCTGCTCCGATACTGACGAGGCCAGCGACCACGACGGCGACTGCGACAGCAAGATTGAGGTTTCGTCTTCGCGAACTATAACACAACGACGATTGCCATCATTCAATGCCGCGCAGTCCATTCAGCAACTTGTCGATGCTCGTCAGGTGCACCTCTCTCAGTCAGCAAGATCGTTCAGTTTCCCCCACACAGCCGAACTCCCACTTGCATTGATTCATTACGCACCATTGCCGTCATTATTCCACCTTCCACCTGCTCAGGCGCACGCAGCCACCATACCTCCGGCAGAATCGCCGTCTATTCAGCACAGTACCACACCTGTACAGTCATCTGGACCTAATATATTTCCGGCACGGTTTCCCTCTCTCCTTCAACCCCGTCCTTCGTCTACTCAGCTATGTGGATTCAGCGTACATCCGGCACTGTTACCCCGTTCCCAGCCTCTCCCTCCACCTACTCAAGCTCCAGGGGTTACCATTCATCCGGCACAACCGCCATCTCCCCAGGCCCATTTCCCGCTTGCTCAAACATCTGCTATCAATATACAACCAGCACCGCTGCCATTACTCAAGCCTTTTCCGCCGCCTGCTCTGAGACCTGGACCCACTATGTATCCGACACTGTTGCCTTTCCTGTATCACCACGCTCTGCCTGCTCGGGGAAGCGATAATATCATACAAGCACGCGGACGACTCCCCTTAATGATGTTCACAGACGGCTCGTTCAAGTACAGAGAACGCATGGGTGGCGCGGGGGTCGCATACCAGCACGGAAAGGCCTGGTTTGGACGAGCAATTGCCCTTGGGGTCATGGAGGGCAATGACGAGGTAAGGATCACTCTTCGCTCGCAGCCCGACCAGCTTGTACAAAACGTCAGCTAATTTTCGCGCTATCTAGGCTGAGATGGAAGCGATCCGACATGCACTGCGCATGGCGCAGGTGATTGTGCCCTACGTGGGAGCTACCAAGCTGGTCATCCAGACGGACAGCGAGGCGTGTTTGCATGCTCTGAAGACCGCGGAGACAGGCCAACACACCAAATCGGGCCAGATGAAAGCAAGCCTTGAAGTGGCAATGCTCATCAAGGCTGCGATTGGTGTGGAGGTGAGTTTCTGGTGGATCAAGGGGCACAACCACGCCGAAGGCAACGAGAGGGCCGACATGCTGGCCGACTTTGGTGCGAGGAAGAGCATAGCAGGGGCGGAGGGGCAGGTGTGGGAGAACCCCATCCGGGGGGCTCTCGAGCGGAGGATGCGGGGGCACGCTGCGGCGGCGTCGAAAGACGATCGCGACGTGTTCGTGACCGGAGCCACCGCGCCTCCGCAGGGTTGGCGAGCCGCGCTCGCAGCAGAGAAGATGGCGCGCAAGGACGAGCATGCTCGTCGCAGAGCTGCGCAGCTCGCCAACCTGGCCCGCCGTACATAGCCGTAGATAGCTGTCCGTCTGCAAAGTCATCAAGGCCACCCAGTCTCTCTAATTATCAACTTCTAACCATGATGACCAGCGTCCAGCTAACCCGCAACGCAAATCGCCTGTCCGGCAGAGTGACTGAACCAGTCCAATGAATACGGCCATAAATCTCACTTACCCAACTCAATCTCCACACGGCTATGTCAGTCAATCAGCCCATCTGCCTCTCTCTGCGCTACGATCAACCACTACAGCAACGAAGATCCAGACGACCAGCAACACGACTTGACCTTCTATCTAGTAAAGAGACCAGCCTAGCCGAAAGGACACAAGCAAGTTGAGGGTCACGTCCCCACTTGGTTCTCAATTATTAAGATGTATATAGGACTCGCGCGGGTTATAGAGGGAAGTGAGTCGATTCAGAAGAAGGTTCACAAGGCGATGCCAAGCAAGAATTGCGACGAGTCAAACATCAAAGACTATAGTCTTATTCTTGACCATGCGTATGGCGAGTACTGCGGATAGCTATTTGGGAAATTAATGGTTGAGAAATGATTGATCTCTCTCTCTCTCGGATTTGACTACTGACCATGGTGACGCGCTTGATTTCGCTCTAAGATGGAAATTTTTTAGTGGTATTGGGACCCTGTCTGTACTTCTGAGAAATGTAGGATTTTGGTGATTGTTGCAGTGGAGAGGGTTTCATTCTTCCCGTCACTTTGGAATACTTCTCACCTAAAGGCTAAGCGAAGCAGCAGCCAAGATACGATGCCAAGACTCTAGCTCTCAGCCGAGGCAAATGGGGTAGAAGTGACAACCTCGCTACAGACTTCACCTTGGTGGCCTTACACAACAATATACAGCTTCGCTTTTACACTATTGTCCTATCGATCTCTCCTGATTCTCTCTACTCCCCGAAAACCCTCAAAAGACGCAAGACTCGCCCGACATGGCGTCCGCAGCCCCCAAGAAAAGACTCCAGGCTCTGAGTGAACAACTCCAGAACCCGATCAGAAGCGAAGGCAAGTTCGAAGACCTGCCAAACATCCCCACTGTAGCAGCAGACTCCAAAGGACCGTACGTATCGCCTCAGTCTGCCCATCCATTGGAACAACCAATTTAACAAAAAACCACCCTCCCAGCCGAACCCTCGGAAAAGTCGTAATAATCACCGGCTGCAACTCCCCCCTCGGAATTGGTCGCGCCTCCGCCCACCACTTCGCCAACAACGGCGCCAAAGCCATCTACATCTGCGACTACCGCACCGAGCACCTAGAAACCCACAAACGCGAACTCGAAACCAAATACCCCAGCGTAACCATCCATCCCAAAAAAGTCGACGCCGCAGCAGAATCCGACATTGCAGCCCTCGTCGACGACTGTCTCGCCACCTACGGCCGTCTCGACATTTTCTTCGCCAACGCCGGAATCTCCGTGACCATGGGCAGCGTACTCGACGCCGACGTGAGCGATTTCATGGACGTCATGCGCGTGAACGCCCTTTCCGTTTTCCTGGCCGTCAAGCACGGAGCTCGCGGGATGCTGCACACGACTGCGACTGGAGCGGCGGCGGGCGAGAAGAAATTCCCCGGAGGCAGTATTGTGAGTGTGGCGTCTTCAGCGGGTTTGCGATCGAATGCGGGGGCGACGGATTATTCGGCGTCGAAAGCGGCGGTGATTAGTATTATGCAGACGAGTGCGTATCAGTTGAGTGGGACGGGGATTCGATGTAATGCGATTTGTCCCGGGATTATTGAGACGGGCATGACGGCGCCCATGTATGAAATGGCGAGGGCGAGGGGGTCGGAGAAGAAGATTGGACAGTTGAATCCGTTGATGAGAGGGGGTGTGGCGGATGAGGTGGCCAGGGTGGCGTTATTCTTGGGCAGTGATGAGGCGAGTTATGTCAATGGACAGGCCTGGGCTGTTTGTGGAGGATTGACAGCTGGTCATCCTTTTGTTCCGGGCAAGATTGCTTGATATATTGATGAACATGATTGTATGTAGATATACATACATACAGCAGTCATGGCTGCTCATCCATCATCATCACCTTCTTCTTCTTCTTCTTCCTCATCATACCACTATCCCCCCAAAAAAATCTCCGCAACCACCTCCGCAACCTCCTTATCCTTCCTCTCCCTCCTCAACTTCTCCCACAACGCAAAAGCAGCAATCACAATCTCATCCACAGCAGCATGACTCACATCCCTCCGATCAATCACCAACACTCCCCCTTTCTCCAACGTGGCCATCACCTCCCCCGTCCGCACCACTTGCAACTCCCCTACAACCCCATCCTTCCCCATTTTCCAACACCACTTCTCGCCTCCAAACACCGTACTCCGATAACACCACCGATCCGTCCACGCGCCTTCATTCGACATTTTGGATGCGTGGCCGGCGTGCAGAGTGAAGTAGACACTTGCGCTCAAGTCTTTGAATTTGACTGTTCCGAGGAGAGTGTTATCGTGAGCGCGCGTGAGGATGATGGGGGACTTGGAGGAGTAGGAGGAGGAGGAGAAGCCGCCTCCTCGGGATATGTTGAAGAGCACTGTTTCGGAAGGGAGAAGTCGGATTGCGTCTTTGGTGATGCTGGCTTTTAGCATGGGCTGGGCTTGTTCGTAGGGTGGGAGTAGAGTAGTTTGTGACGCGGGGAGGAGAGAAGCTGCTGCTTTTGCTGCTCTTGTTGTTGTTGTTGTGGTTGTTGTTGCAAGGCGAGATTGTACTGATGAGATGTAAGATGCCCGTGTTGTGATATTCGAGGAGGTATTGAGGTTATTTTGGGAAGCATATTGGCTGCTTGCGTGAGGGCGGTCTCGGTATGGAGGTGGATTGTCTGGAGGGGCAGAAAGGCGATGATTGTATCTGTTTGGTAAGGATGGTCGTGCATGTGGCTCCTCCCTTGGCGGGAAATGATTGATGTGCGATGATAGTCTGTTATTGGCATGTGGAGGGCTCTGATTCTGGTATATCTCGTTCGATTGTGTCCGATTGTCACTCTTCTTCTTCAGGAACCTTTGGGTGTTATGTTGCAGTATTTCTTTGAACATTGTCGCCATGACTTTTTTTTCGACTTTTCGTGCTATATAGGCTAATCGAGCCTGCAGGTTTTCTTTATATGGCGGTTGTGCGGCCACTCCAACCACCGCGACAAGATCGAGGAGTCGTTCGATGATTGAGCTGGAATGTAGTTGAATACGGCCGTCTTCTTGTCGCAAGACAGAAAAACCGTCTCAGATACTTGTTAATTGCCTATATAACCCTGCTCGGTATATTCGCGTGATACCCGGTAAGCCGGACTTAGCGTTGTCAAACACTCACTGGCAGCGGCGCAGAGTTGGAGGAATTGTTCTAGCCGGAATGCTCAGCAAACTCGACAGAAAGACTGACGGTGTCCACCTACCATGCGGAATCGATTGTCGATTGCGAGTGCGATCGGGATGCCTACCAGCAGCGACTGCCGGCTAGTATATCAGTGGCACGCGTGGCACCCCTCCACCTCCCCAGTCCATATCCCCTGTAGATTCACCGGGTGGTGTGAATCATGATGATCAGGTCATCTCGGCATTACTATCTGATACAGTGGTCCAGAATTTAGCCAACTTGCCTCGAGAAAGTGGCTAAATCTGAGAAGTTGTCGCATTGTGATGGGATCGATCTGTCCTGACTCCTAGGATGATCAGAACTACCTTTTACACAGCGATCCCTTTGCTCGCCCAGCCCCCAGGCCCTCTCCAAGCCCAGAACCAAAGTCCACAAGCCACCCATACACAAAGCGACATGGCCCAGAAGGTGGCCGCGTAACATTTCACTCCATAACACAGCTTATCTTCAACCACGCTTGCAGTTCCACCTGATTCCACTGTTTCAAGACTTGCCGCCCACTGATATACCCCACTATACACGAGTCCCCAGATGGTGGCTCCTAGAGCTGGCATCATGGCACAGATTCCCCAGTTGGTGCCGAAATTCTCAACGCCCCAAATCACGCTGACGATGATGGGAGTGAGACTGAAAGCGGCTCCATAACCTGCGCCGATCGAAGCGGAGACGATCCAGAAGCGTTCAGCGTGTTCTTGGACGAAGCCAGTGGCAAGGACGACTTGGCCGACACTCATGAGAATGCAGAATACGATGAGAAAGGTGACGCGGGAGATCTCGAGACGCTTCTTTTCGACAGGCAAAGGAGGCGGGAGGGAGGATATGCTGTTTGCTATGCTGTTCGGGCCACGTCTGTGCTGATGAGGAGATGATGTCGGTGCTAGGATATCGGTGAGTGTTCCAGTGAGGATGCGCGCGACTGTAGACATGACTGCTACGATCGAGACATGGGTCGCTGCACTTGTAGGGTTGCCACCCTCGGGGATGGACATTGGTGGGTAGAGGGTGTCGATGATCGTGCCCAGGTTGTTGATGAAGGCTTCTCCAGGACCAGTGACGAGCAGGAATCCAGCGGCCAACCACCACATGGTCCTGTCACCCATAAACCGACGTGTTTCGGCATTGAGTAGCCACGTTTTTCTCCTGGCGTCTTCTGCTTTCTTAGCCTTCAGCTGGTCAGCTTTGCGACTGATCTCTTCGACAATCGAGTCGGATAATGTGCCATAGCCTTCTTGCTCTTCACGCTCTTGCAGCAAGCGATGGAAATACTCGCTCTCGTCGAGAAAGCCGCTCTGCTCCAGCTCTTCGACGGCATCTTCAATCAGTTCTTCTTCGTCAACAATGCGCAGGGCAAAACTGCCAATCACGCCCGTTGCGAGCAAGAGGATGCCCAGAAAGAGAAAGAATTTGTACACGTTGACATCGCCCTTGGAGCCGTCGCTCTTCGTCTCGTACAGCAGCTGACTGCCCACTTGCGCCTGCCACATGCCGCTCAAGCCAAAGCAGGCGATTGGCAGTGCGAGCGCAATGCCTTTGTATTTCCCTCTCCCAAAGTTCTTCGCGCACGTTGTCACTGCGGACAAGTACATCAGACTCGTGCCCATGCCGATGAAGACAAAGGCTAGCACCATGACGCCGTATGGCCAGCCTGTCCCGCCCAGCGCAGACGGCGGACCACTCTGGTAGTCAAACGCGGCCAGCAGATAGCCCATCCCAAAGAAAGCTCCTGCCAGCACGCTCGGGATGCCGGGGCCCCAGCGATCACACAGCATGCCCCACAGCGGCACTGGCAAGTACATGGCGATTTCTGCCGCGATACTGATGCCATTGACCTGCAGTTGACTGTAGTGGAGGCGATGCTGGAACAGTGGCGCGTACAGACTATAGGCAGTAATGCTGCCGGCGCCCAAGGTGTTGATCAGGGCCCACGCGAACGAGCCATATCGCCAGAGCTCCTTTCGCAGCCGCTCGCGGTCTTTGTCGGCGATGCCTTGTGCTATGTCGGAAAAAAAGCTGCCTGCATAGCTGTGTTGTTCCTCGTCCTCATTTTCCTCGGCGGCGACGGCAGCGGTGGAGGAATGTCGACCTCGACTGGGATCGCGACTTCGGGGTATGAGCGGTTTGCCGCCGGGCGTGTAGTCGAGCTTATCGATGGCGGCGCTGCTGTTGTCGCGCACCCGACTCACTGGGCGTGAGGACGAGGCTGCGGGCGAGGGCGGCATAGTGTGTGGGTTGGTATGGGTTGGCGGAAGGGGAGGAGGCAACGATCGTGGTCGGGCTAAGCGTCAACGTATTTCAGGTTCCCATCGTCGTTGCTGTAGTCACTCGTACATGCTACACTTGGCCCACGATCCCGTCCATCACTCCTCTCTCGTTCTGCTCAAGCCGGCTATATCGAAGCGTACCATCGACAGGAACAGGTACCTTAGTCTAGCTGGTGGGGAGAATCGGCAGTGGAGCTTCAGGCGGCTCGATCTCGGCCCGCCCAGATCCGACCATCAAGACTCGATATCCAGCGCAACTTTGGCTTCATCTCCTGCTCACCTTCCTGATTCGGGCATCATGGCACACAATGGCCTCTGATGAGCTGCAGAAGAGAGTCTCACAGCTTGTCCGCCAGTCTGGCGGTTTGGCGGATGGCGGCAACCTGCAACAGGCATTTGATGCTCTGAAGGAAGCATCCCACCTCGATCCGGATAATGCTAGCGTGAAGGATGCTCTCGTGGCGTTGGAACAGCGCGAGAAGACTGGAGATGCCGTCGCCTTGATTCGGAGCTATCTGGGCACGGGACGAACAAGCGATGGTGAGGCGGCATTGCACGCTCTCCGCCAGAAGCATCTGCCCCAAGAGGAAGCTAAGCAGGCTCTCGACTATTTCCTCAATGCTCCTCGTGCAGTGGATCTGCTCGACACCTTGACGGGAACTCTCATCTATCGAAGCAAACATGTCCAGCAGACACTTGCGGCCACGTTCGAGAAACCCGTCTCGGCGCTGTTCGATCAACTGTATGATCGAGGCCCAGAGAGTCTGAAAGCTTTCAGCACGATCCCGCTGAATGATGAGCTATGGACATCGAAGGATGATCAGGCGAAAGCTCAGCAAGACTTGTTCCAGCTGTGCATTGCCAAGCTCATATACATGGACGTCAAGCACAAGGAGTGCCTCCTGCAAGTCGTGGCTCGGCAAATCGCCATGGCACCTGCTAACGTCACCAATCTCATTGATTTGGACGTCTTCGAAGTCATTTTGGACTGCCTCGATATCAGACTAGAACAGCCTCTGCGAAGTCAAGCCATGTTGGCCACTTCAAAGGTGCTCGAGGCGACCAAGGAAAGAGGCGAGCAGCTGTTTGGTCAGTACTTGGCTGCCAAAGTGGGCAAGCAGACTATCGACGACTGCATCGTTGCCTTTTCGTCAGCAGCTGCGATCTTTCCTATGATACCTGTGGTGGCAGCACAGCTTTTCATGACTGATGGCTTTGTGCAACAACTCGTGCCCAACCTGGAGCGAAACTTCGAGTCTGGCAGCCAAGGGAAAAGGTTAGTCACGGCCGGGAGAGACACACAGTGGTGTGCCTGTGTTCATCAATCATGCTAACATCGAGCAGAAAGAGCGCAACGCTCGAGGTGGCAGCTCTTGAATTGCTGAGCGCAGCATGCGTGGACAAGGCGTGTCGCGAGGCAATCGACAGATACTGCTCACCCTGGCTACGAGACATGTCAGATGAAGCAGAAGGAAAGCACAAGGCACTGTCATCACTCGTGCTCGCCAAGATCAATGCAACGTCTTCGGAAGAGGTCACGTCGAAACTGGCAGATCTGGTCCTGGTCAATGAGGTCAACAAGGATCAAGCGATAGAGGGATTGGCCTACACTACCTTGCAACCAAAGGTGAAGGAAGACATTGCAGCCAATGCAAATTTGCTGAAGCGGCTGATAGCTGCATTGACCGATCGCCCGAGTGCTGCATTTGGGTGTTTGACCATCTTCAGCAACTTGACCACATACCGACCGCCACAGACAGCAGAGCAGAAGAAGATGGCACAGCTGAAAGCTTATGCGAACCAACAGAAGCAAGTCAAAGATGATCCGCTCGACAACGACAGCTTCGTGACCAGTCGAGCCAAGAAGCTTCTCGACGCCGACATCGTTCCCGCTCTCGTCGCTAGCTGCAAGCAAAGCAGCTCTCCTACTAACATCGCAATGGTAGTCAAAACTCTCCTCTCGCTTTCAAGAGAGCAAAAACACCGGCCAAAAATGGTCTCCCAAGGCTCCGTAAAGCTCCTCCTTCAAATCCGAGAACGAATCGGCAAAACAGACAAATCCTCTGCAGAAGCTTCCACCATCGACCGCAATGCCTCGCACGCGTTGGCCAGACTCCTCATCTCCGTCAATCCCGAGCACGTCTTCTCTGCGGGCTCACTACCAGCTAGCACGGCTGTGAGTTCTCTCATTCCACTGCTCACGTACGACACCGATGCCGAACAACGGGACCTCTTGCCTACTTTCGAAGCACTCCTCGCCCTTACCAATCTGGCTTCCATGGAAGATCCCACTGCCAGAGACATCCTACTTCGCCCCTCGGCAGCATTCGAACGACTGGAAGATCTACTCTTTTCCAGTAATACTCTTGTCCAACGCGCCAGTGTCGAGCTAGTCTGTAACTTGATGGCTTCTCCAGCTGGCGTCGCGAGATACGCCGACGGATCCAAAGATGCCAAACGTCGATTGCACGTGTTATTAGCACTCACCGACGCGGAAGATCTCGCGACGAGACGAGCTGCGGGAGGCGCACTTGCTATGCTTACCGAGTGGGATAGTGCCGTTAGCGCTGTGCTGGATCATGCGAAAGGTGTGGAGTTGGTAGTTGGAATGTGTTCCGAGGAGGACGAGGAGAAGAGCGATGATATGAAACATCGCGGTTTTGCCACTGTGCTTAACCTGGTGAGTGCCCCCGGGCAAATTGGAGAGCGTGGGATCAAGGCTGTGAAGGAGTATGAAGAGGAGTTGAAGAAAGCTTTGCGGACGACGAGGAACCAAGATGTTTTGGCATTGGGGGTGGACGTGCTCAAACAGTTGAAGTGATGCTTTGCTTGCGTGGCTTTCGGACTCAGCTGGAACGGCTGCTGCTGTTGCTAGTGGTATTCACGCGGTCGACAATGGGTTGCCGGAGCAATCACATCTCACTCGGTCTGATCCATAATGGACGAGAATGGAGCCCGAGCCAACGTAAGCACGTGCATGAGGAATACAGTATTGTTGACAGTTGCCCTGCCAGCCGCGTGGGCTTTCGCAAAGCAAGATACAGTACCTTACCTAGCACTACACGTCGTAGTCAGTACTAAACCGGCCAGTGTGTGGTTCATCTTGAGACACTGGCTCCAGACGAGTGGTTCCCCGCCTCGACACATCTGTGATATCTTTGATATCTTCGATAGTGGAGGCTCGAGCCTCTGTCTCGAGGAGTCTCGCTGGGAGCTGAGCCCCTGTGTTCGTGCTGTTCGTCTTGTTCCCTATTGGTTCTTTGCGCAAGGGACAGTTCCAGATGGTTGTCGCAAGGTGAGTCGTGCATCTGGTGTCTACCTTGTATATACAGTTGCTACCAACAACGGTTTCAGAGTCCATTGACGAAGCTGACATGAAGTGCACACCAATGTGTGGTACTGGACAAGACAAGCCATCCTGCCCTCCGCCATGTGTTCCGCTTTTTCGTTGCTATTTCTGGCGATGATGCACAAAGTCATGGACGTCAGGACTGCATCCTCTGGTCGGCTGGACGAACATCCGCCATCGCCATCTTTCTGCATTTGTCAAAGAAGCTGCTCCAACGGGAAACCAACACGTGCCTCCAATTGCTTGTGATTTGTCCAAGTCAGTCGTCTCCGCACCAATCTCGCGGCTAAGTGGCACAGTATGGCTGATCACTGCACGTTACTTTCGCAGAATACATCCCGCTCCACAAGCTGCGATTCACGAAAGAAAGCATGAAGTTGCGACCAAAGATTGTCTGCCAAACATCAAGCGGTTGCTAGAACTCTTCGATGACTAGGAGCTGCTGCGTTTCGTGACAGCTCAATGGTCAAAGTGAGACATACAGCTTTGAGCCTCATCGAGTATCTCCAACGTCCAACCCCGGATCTCACTAGGCCCGCTCACACGGCGTTGAGCTAATTTCTTTAGCGTTGAGCTTGGCTTGAGTAAGACATGTATTGGTGCTCTGCCAACCGTTGTCGGCGAGCAGATCGTGCCTTTATGGTAGCTCGGCTGACATCGTCAACGGCCTTGAATGACATTTGGAGAACGCTCACATCTCTATCATTTGACTCGGCAAAACACCCCCGAAAGGCTGCTACTTTATTACCGCAGAAGCCATTGCGGAGCCTCATTTCATCAAGCTAGTGCCACGTCAGACCCGAGGGGAACGACTCGTTCCTGAGAAGAGAGCTCTACATAAGGGAAGTAGCTTTGCTCGCAACCACTTCTTCTATTCACCTTGTATCATTCACCATACTCCCAAGGACTGTTGTTCTTCCCCGCATTGCTTGGTTCTTGTATCATCACTACAATAACATAACAGCATATTCGCAAGGATGAGATACGCATTCACTATCGCTGCTCTTGCAGCTGCTGTCACGGCACTGCCAGCTATTACACAGGTAAGATCTATAAGTAACAACATCGATGAGGGATAACGTTTGCTGACATGGCCTAGATTCCAGATGGGTAGGAGCAGTCCAGAGGGAACGATAATATCGATGGCCAAATGCTGACACCGCTTCATAGCCAAATCCAAGCGCCGACGGGAAGCCCAGTGTCTCAGTGAGTTAAAAGAGATGGCATAGCAGGGAGCAGCTATCGATAGGTGCTAACACACAACCGCAGAATTGGTGATGGACAGATTCAAGCACCTACTGGCCAACCAGTGACCCAGTAAGTAGGAATATATGGCTTTTGAGCTGGACGGGTGCTGATATCCGGGTACAGAATCGGAGATGGACAGATTCAGGCACCTACTGGCACACCTGTATCACAGATTCCGGACGGACAGATCCAAGCACCTACTGGTACGCCTGTATCACAGATCCCGGACGGACAGATCCAAGCACCTACTGGCACACCTGTATCACAGATCCCGGACGGTCAGATCCAAGCGCCTACTGGCACACCGGTATCGCAGATTCCCGACGGACAGATCCAGGCACCTACTGGCACACCGGTATCACAGATCCCAGACGGACAGATCCAGGCACCTACTGGCACACCGGTATCGCAGATTCCGGACGGACAGATTCAGGCACCTACCGGAACTCCTATATCACAGATCCCAGACGGTCAGATCCAAGCTCCAACCGGAACGCCTATCTCGCAAATTCCAGATGGACAAACTCAAGCTCCAACTGGAACGCCTATCTCGCAAATCCCAGATGGACAGATTCAAGCTCCAACCGGAACGCCTATCTCGCAAATTCCAGATGGACAGATTCAGGCTCCAACCGGAACGCCTATCTCGCAAATCCCAGATGGACAGATTCAAGCTCCAACTGGAACGCCTATCTCGCAAATTCCAGATGGACAAATTCAAGCTCCAACGGGATGTCCGATTTCACAGATTCCAGATGGACAGATTCAGGCCCCAACGGGACATCCGATCTCTCAAATTCCAGATGGACAGATTCAGGCACCAACTGGAAGCCCCGTCTCGCAAATTCCAGATGGGTATGAGAGCTCCCTTGGGAAGAATGTTGATGTTGTAACGCTAATACCGGTTCACAGTCAAGTACAAGCCCCTAAGCCAACTTCCTACGAGTCCGCTGCTCCACCACCGCCAGCACCAGCACCAGCGCCACCTGCCAGCACCGCTCACGCTATGGAGTGCCCAGTTCCAACTGCTCCTGCAACTATGGGCCCTGGTGCAAAGAAGCCACAGGTTCCATTCAAGTTCCCCCTTGCCAATGGCTTCCCAAACCTTAAGGTGCCATCTCCAGAACTCACTGCTGTCGAGAAGTTGGCTCAAGGCACCCTTCCAAATGGCCCCCTGCCCAAGAAGGTCTCGGATGCATCTGCCACTAACTTGCAGCTGATTGCCTTCACCGAGACTTTTGAGGTTGCGTACTTTAACTCACTGCTCAGCAACCTCACCACTGGCGAGTACGATATCGGTGCTGCAAAGGACTTTGTAATCAAAGCCATCGACGCCGTCCAGGCGCAAGAGCAGCTCCACGCTTTGGGTGCGAACGCCATCTTGGCTTCTGCCGGACGTACAACCATTTTGCCATGCGAGTACAAGTTCCCAGTTGCAGACTTCGACTCCGCCATCGCCACCGCCTCGCTCTTCACGGATGTTGTCCTTGGAACGCTCCAGGCTGCACAGACGACCTTTGCCACTACCGGCGATACGGGACTTATCGGCCTGCTTGGTTCTGTCATCGGTCAAGAGGGCGAGCAAGTCGGTTTCTACCGTGCCACTGGTCGCAAGATCCCCTCAGCTCTTCCATTCCTGACTGGTGGTGCTGGTGCTTTCGCTTTCTCGGCCCTCAACCAGCTGTTTGTTGTTCCTGGCACATGTGG
Source organism: Mycosphaerella sp. Ston1 (assembly GCA_000504405.2). Lineage (NCBI taxonomy): Eukaryota > Fungi > Ascomycota > Dothideomycetes > Mycosphaerellales > Mycosphaerellaceae > Mycosphaerella > Mycosphaerella sp. Ston1. The sequence goes on from KZ105387.1 coordinate 101,342, forward strand.
AAATATCGAAGAGATCAAGCTTCCAATCCTCTCGCCTTTGACCGTTGTCACTCCACCACCCGCCACCGGCGGAGACGCGACCATCACCTACTCCTACCCAGTTGTCCCATCGGTCACCAGCCCAGAAGGTCTTCGCCTTGTCCTCATTAACCAGCAAAACGTGCCTCTTGTCTTCCCACTTGGCGACCTGCAGCGCAACGGAGACATTGTCACCTTCACTGCCCGTGAGTTCATCCTTATACGTCGATGATAATGATCTTGCAATACTGACGCCGTGCACAGCATTCCCATACACCAACGCCACTCTCAATGGCCTGACCATCGCCGCCGTCACCAACGGTCCGACCTCCTTCGCCAGCGTTGACGAGGTTGCAGCTGCAGCTGTCTGGGGCCCGGGTCTCATCGAGGTCAACTAAGAAGATAAGGTGAATAACGACAGTAAAAAGCTTGTCCTGCACAGTTTGTTGCACAGTATAATGATGATTGAAGAGAAGGAACAAACGTGTAATACGATGATGAGAATTCTTACGGCCTGGTAATCGCGCCACACGACCTTGATGATATGGTCGGTGGCTGACCGAGGACTTTAGTGGTGCATGATATAGCTGGCTAGATAGTGGCCAGTGAATGTAGCAGGATCGGATCAGCGATAATTTAATGTATACGATTGAAGCGAAATGATGATGATTGTTTAGCTTGTCGCCTCAGGGACTTTTGAAATGATATAGGTATCTCACAACTAATACCATAAGGTGCCCATGGAGTCGACTCTTCCTAGCGTTAGTTGATAGAGCAAAAAAGACTCCCAGTACATGACTTGTGACCCTTCAAAGAGTAAGGTATTCATCTTCTCGTCGATAAGTCAGCACACGGATTGGGCCAGACTCCAGAGCTGACACTGACTCTACATACTCCAATGTCAGGCAGAGGAGTTTGGGATCATGAAGAGTCAGAACAGCAAGAGAGAAGTGAAGTGAATTGGAAAAGAAAAGAAAGGATAAGGTGTGTTTCAAGATCTATTCTAGTTCTACGGAAGACTGTACCTACATATGAAGACAGAACATCCACTCTAAAACTACTACTACCTTACCTATGTATACTAGAATAGTCGAACCTATCATATTCCACTGTTCCAGTCTCCACTGCTCGCTGACATCAACGCAACAGCAGAGACACTTCTTTCTCGCTGAGATATCTCCACAAGGTAGTCATGTAATCTTCACTTCTTGTCATAAAACAGCAGTCATGTCACCCCACACGCCGTTCCATGTAGCCATAGTAGGCGGAGGTCTGGGCGGCATCTCGCTCGGCATCGCCCTCCAAAGACGCAACATCCCCTTCACCCTGTACGAATCCCGCGGCTCCTTCACCGAAATAGGCGCCGGAATCAACTTAGGACCACAAGCAGTGCGAACCTTCCGCTACATTGACCCGTCTCTCGGCGACAAAGTCTACCACCTCGCCACGAGAAACCCAGCACCCCACGAAAATGTCTGGATGGACTTGCGCTATGGCGCTGCTTCAGAGGGCCATGCGGACGGCGAAGTCTTTCACCGAATCATGGCTCCGCCAACGGGAAATATGACTTTGCATCGACAGGAGATTCTCGCTCTGTTAGCTGCGGAGATGGGTCCGCAGCACGCGAGATTTCACAAGAAGCTCGAGAGGTATTCGCAAACGGGCGATCAAGAAGTGCTTCTGCAATTCTCGGACGGGACGCAAGAAACCGCGAGCGTGCTGGTGGGTTGTGATGGCATTCATTCCCACGTGCGATCGTGCATGTTCGGCAGCGAGAATCCCCTGAGCAAAGCCGTGTGGAGCCACAGTGGCGTGTACAGAGCTGTCGTGCCCATGGAGAAAGCCATAGACGCCATAGGAGAGTCTGCGAGACTCAGTACGGTGATGCTTACTCCGGGTGGATACTTGATCACCTATCCGGTGAGTAACACCATTTCTCTCGCATCCCTTTTCAAGACTGCCTGACTAACACAAAGAAGGTCTCAGGAGGCACCAAACTAAACTGCGGCGCCTTAGTCTCTCGACCCACCGAATCAACATGGCCTCACCCGGAATGGATCCTCCCCAACCAAGCCGAACAATTCCACTCAGACTGTAAAACCTGGGGTCCTCGAGCCCAAAAGCTCCTAGCTCTCTTCGACTCCAACCCAGCCTTCTGGGCAACTTTTCAACACGCAGAAGCAGCAGCAGCAGACCATATTAGCATCACAGACGGCCGTGTCATACTCATTGGAGATGCCGCACATTCTATGCCTCCACATCAAGGCGCGGGTGCGAGTCAGGCTGTAGAAGATGCGTACGTGCTCGCTGAAGTGTTGGGGGAGATGGGGCGATTTTACACTACTGAGACAGTGGCGGAGAGTGGTGGTGTGCCGTTGAGATATGTGGAAGCTGCGCTGGGAGTTGTGGAGCAGGTTCGTAGGCCGCGCTTTACTACTGTACATAGGTTTTCTACGGAGGGAGGAGATCGTTTCTTTGGTATGTGGGAGCGTAAGTTGGAGGCTGAGGCGCTGCAGGAGTGGATTGATGAGACGGAGCGACGGTTGAAGTGGATTTGGGAGGGAGATATGGCTGCGGATGCGAATCGAGCGAAAGCTTTGCTCAGAGAGCAGTTGGGTGCCATAGAGCGGGGTGGCTAGCACTTCGTAGCCTGGTGTATGTCGATACGTAGAAAGTTGTTGGTGTACTATGACTTGGAGAATCCGACATCATGCTCATATGACCATGGATTGCCCCACTCGACTGCTCATTCTCGTTCATAGTTGTTCGACCGTTTCTGACCTGCCTACCCGTGCGTCTGCTCTCGTATGCATCTACCTGCTTAGCTTGAGTAAGGCACAGCACTGATGAGGTTCCACGGCAAACATCAGCTATCACTAGCACAAATGACCCGGGCGGGTGAGTCAGCCATCGTCTTGCATTCACCTCGCAGCGATCTTTTTCGGCTATAGCTCGACGCATGCCGAAGCTTCGACAAGCTGAAACATACTTTCGGTGCCAGTCCTTGTAAAGTTGTCTTGCTTCCGAGTATCACAAGCGCGCATGCTGGACGATGTGAGTTTCGACTTGACCTGGCATGGCTGGTTTCGCTCTAGTATCCGATCCCTTGTCATAGAGTGGTTTTCACGCAATTTCATGATGACGAGCTGATAAGAGCAAGGCTTGACAGATGAAGTGGAAACCATGGAGCATAGTTTCGGTGGCGGGCTCCTTCAGGAAGCACTTGATGCACGGCAGTTACATCTGGCGGACGGAGAAAGTTGCGCTGTGAGTCGTGCTGAATTTCTCCAATTCAGGGAAAACCGCTCGTCGATGGCTGTCCAGCCGATACGTGTTGTGGACTGTCCCCCAAAAGTTTGCACCATATGGCGCAGATCATTTTGCCTTCCAATTCTATCATCTCAAATGATCCAACATGTAGAGCGATAGCTTGTCTCAACAATTCGTTTGACGAGGGGACGTGCAAGTCAACAAACCAAAATTCACCATACAGAAGAGCGTGGTCCAAGTCCTACTTGGGAGTACTTCCAGATGCCCAAGCACCTCCATCTTTGACGAATCTCGTAATTGCTTCTTTGCATGCACGCTCGTTGTAGCTCTCTTCCCACACGGCATACAAGCTGATCATCTCCTGCGTGGCATCGATGACGGCGGGCATGTCGACGTTGCTCTCTGCCAGCCAGTCCACGATCTTGCTGAGCTTGGGGCCAGCTTGACGAAGGCCACTGAAACTACCAAGAAACGCCTGTTGAGCAGCGCTCGCACTCATGGTGGGCGAGAATCCTGGCCCGGAACTCGACGTTGGAGAGCCAGGCAGAGGAGGTGAACCTTGGCCCAACGAACCATGTGTCGAATGAGCCTGAAGTCCAGGCGGCTGTCCGGAAGGCCGCAGCACCACCGCCAATACGAGGGCAACGATTGCAAGCACGTGTGGAGGATGCAACAGTACTAGATCAGTGAGGTAGATGTCGTTGACAATCGAATGGGCCAAATTAGACTCTTCTGTGCTCAAGCCGAAGGTCTGCGCAAAGTCGTTAAGTGGTCGATAGGGGTGATGGCATATCAGCCGTGATGATAACGTTGATATCAGGGCGAACTCGCACTCGCCAATTTTGCTACTTTCCGATACACCCAGTTCGGGCCACTGTCGGGCTGCCTCGCCCAGCATGAGCCGGATATGCTGCGGACACTCTTCCATCTTGCACGCAAGGTACACCGCAGTCGCCATGATCAAATAGGGATTTGTCTTCCGAATTTCGACGCGTAGGTAGAATCGTTTCATATACACTTGTGCAGTCGCAAGAGCCTGTTGTCTTAAGCTCATCCTTCGCGCCAACTTGGCAAGTTGCTGCTGGAAATAGATGTTCATCAACCGACGTTCTGGCATCGTGTACTTGTTATGCAGAGCTTGATTTTGCCGTTCGACATCCTTTCGGATATCTGCCAATTCATCCTTGGTGAAGGTGAAGAATTTGGCCTGCGTGGAGTCCCAGTAGTTGGCCGCCATGCCGCAGTTATATACTACTGCCACATATAGCAGGTCGTGATACTACATGTGCTGACGATATGGACGGCCGAAGGATGTGTTTGATGTTGTCGTGGATGATGCTGGAAAGTGCAGGGAAGGGATCGTGTTGTGTGGCTTGCCGTCCCAGTCTTGGCGCTGCTAATGACTTTACACCACACTGCAAGAGACACTCTTCCAGTCACCTGCCACTCTTCAACAGAACTTACCAGGTAACCTTCTCATCATCATCTCACTTGCGATATTCTGTGCAGACCTCACAACACCTTCTCGACTGCTGGGACCATCGAGAGCCATCCTGGAGGACATCATCAACAGCGGGTGACGACAAGCCAGCCAGCCCGCCAGCCCGTCGGCCACTAGCTTCGTACACAGCCACAACTGTTCAGCTGTACTGGGTACTCGTCACGGCCTGATCCACCACGTCGGTCTGAGATATATCACTTCCAAGCTGCACGCCCAGCTCTGCATCGGCTTTCAACCGCCAAGATGGCCAATCACACTACCTATGTCCTGCTATGCCTCGCTGCGATCCTGCTCTTGGCTACACCAGCAGCAGCTTTCGGTGCCGGCAACATCTCCTCTCTATCCAAAATCGAGGGCCACAACTGGAGACATGGTGACATCGAGGATCTGCTGAAGACTGTTGCATTCATCAAGGGCCATAAATGGACTTCGATGATGATCAAGAGAACCTACTTCGGAAACTGGCTCCGAGACTATTCTCAGGCCGTGGATGTCGGAACACTGAAAGGCGTCCCAGCCGACACAATCAGAGTCCTGGTCTGGGTCCTGGCCTTCATGAGTTTTGGTTATGCTACTGAAGAATTTGAAGTCACAGCTGAGAGACTTGGCGTTTACAGACCCGAGGAACACATCGACAATCCTAAGGACTATGCTGATAACGTCGACGCCAGGTCATTTGATCCTCGCCTGCGCGGACCTGTTCAGCCACTTGAGCTCGCCATTGACCCTCAGACTGGTATGAAGAACTACATCGCCAACGAGAACCTAGGAATCGCCACTTCGCTCGGGTACATCAAGTGGGCCTTCGCTCGCAGTATTCACTTTGGCCGGGTCTACACTTGCGGAGCCAACAGAGGCAACGAGAAAGATCTATGCGAGGCGCTCAGATGTCTGGGTACAGGTCTTCACTGCATGGAAGACTTTGGTGCTCATACCAATTACACAGAATTGGCGTTGATCGAGATGGGATTCCACAATGTATTCCCCCACGTTGGCTCTCAGGCTAGCATCAACCTTCATGGCAAGCATGTGTATCCTCTTGTGACCGGAACATTCGGGGGCGTTGATTTCTTGCATTCCGTGCTTGGCGAGGCTACCGACCACGTTACACAAGTAGAAGTCGACGACAATGAAGTGGCTCAGCTGAACGCTGCACTTTCTGGCGCCGAGTCGAAGCGCAGTGCTGGCGGCGCTGACCCTGCGCAGGAAGCTTCCTTTTTGACAGATCTGCTTGCGAAAGTTCCAGGAACCGGCTCTTTAATCCAGGAAGCTGTAAGTTTGCAGGCAGCATCAGATGCGCAGGCCGCAGAGAATGCTCGTCAGGGTGGCGGGGGACAGCGCGGCGTCAACGAGTCCTTTGGCGGGTACGATAACTACGGTGGCTCACGAGCTGCAGGTGATGCGCCGACCACACAAGGTGGAGGCTTCGCATTGCCGCCAAAGGTTGATGCAGCAGCCGCGATGGCCAAGATCTATCCCATTCTCAGCTTTCGTGATAAGGTCGTGCGCCAAATATCTGCTATCGTGTCCAAGATACCTGGCCTGGAGAAGATGATCGACACGATTACCGAGAAAGTGACCCTATTCGTGATGGGTCTACTCGCACCTTTTATTAAGCCCATAATCGCTTCAGCGTCGACCGCGCTCAAGCAAGGGTCCGGGACAGTATTCAAAAGCTCCGCCAACCAGCAGTATCTTGTCTGGGAAAACCCAAGCAGTTCTGACCCTACGCACTCCATGCTTTCAAAAGATCACTTCAGCAACATCCTGAACCAGCCGGCCGGAGAGCTTGCTGCGGAAATCTTGCAGTATGTGGCTCCACGAGTCATATATGGCTGGGAGCATCCAGAGGTCCCAGAACATGAGATTCTCAATGACGTCGCACGTGTTTTCCACCACCCAGCAGCGCGGAACGAGCAAATCGAGATTCAACGAAAGATGTTTGAAACTGTCAACAAGTGGGTGCAGAAGCGGCCCGATCGTGGTTCAGGCTTGAACAACATCCTTTCTTCAGAGTCAGTTAAAGCCGGACACAATCACAAAGCTCCGGATCTTCAGTCCTCTTTCCAAGGCATTCAGCAGATCGCATCCTCACACGGTCTCAACATTCCAGGTGTTGGCCCTGGTGCCGGCAGCCATTCGAACACGAGAGGTGGAGTCTTTGACATGCTCGCTGAGCAGAGAGCGAGGGATGGAATACAAGCTGATCCCAACGCATACTCTCATCAAGCGCCGCCTCCAGCGAGTTATGATCAGAGCAATTCTAGCTATCCGACTGCGTATCAGTCGGGCTACGAGCAGCCCTGGCAGTCTCAGCAACAGCAACAGCAGGGTGGCTATGAGCAAAATTATGGTGGAGGTTATCCAAGTCAACAACAGCAAGGTGGCTATGGAAGAGGATACGACCATTATGGCAATCATCAACAACAGGGCCAGGGTGGTGGGTATGGTCAATATTAGCACGTAGAAGGAGTTGATGATGAGAGATACCCACTGGTGAGCACAATACGGGCGAGGGTGGTACAATGCCTAGGCAGCTAGGGACACGACAACAGAGACATACCTATAGACTAATGGACCATGTTCATGACTCCTGAAATCCCCACCCTCGGCTCCATCCGCCCCCACGCTGCGCCAAGCTTCCATCGTCACTCTACGAGAGCGATGAGGAGATCAGATACATGTACATGTGCATCCCCCATTGAACAACGGATCTTCCTCAGCTATCTTGCTCCACCTTGTACTCTATCGTCTCAGGTCTGCACCATGGCACCACAGAAAGAGTAAGCCTCATTTGCAAGCAACAAACGCGGCTTCTTCGCTCACAGCTGATTCACAGATCAGACTGCCGACCATCAAGGCATGCCTCTTCGACATGGACGGTCTTCTGATCGATTCGGAAGACAAATACACGATATGCACCAATGAAGTTCTCAACGAATACGGACGACCCAACCTCCCGTGGCACATCAAGGCCCAACTCCAAGGCCGACCAGGCCCCACAGTATGCACACACACAGCCTTCGCACAATCTCTATCACGCCATACTAACAGTTCCCTTTCCCAGGCCGGCAAGATCCTCTTCGACTGGGCCCAGCTCCCTATCTCTAGAGACGAATACCTAGCAAAAGTAGCCGACCGGCAAAAGCAGCATTTCAAAGAGTGTCAACCCCTTCCGGGCGTTGTCACGTTATTACAAACCCTCAAACATCGCTCCTCCCCACCCGTAGAAATCGCCCTCGCTACTTCGAGCCACGCTGGAAACTTCAAAATCAAAACTGATCATCTGCAAGATGTCTTTGCCGTGTTTGATCAAGAGCATAGAGTGTTAGGCGATGATCCTCGGATCGGTGCGGGGAGAGGGAAACCGGCGCCGGATATTTGGTTGCTTGCGCTGAAGACTATCAATGATAGGTTGGAGAGCGAGGGGAAAGAGAAGATCAAACCGGAGGAGTGCTTGGTGTTTGAAGATTCGGTGCCGGGCACGGAGAGTGGACGCCGGGCGGGAATGCAGGTTGTTTGGTGTCCGCATCCGGGGCTTCTGAAGGAGTTCGAGGGGCGAGAGGATATGGTGCTGGCTGGGTTGATGGGACAGCATAAAGAGCAGGAGGTGACGAATGAGGAGTTAGGGAAAGCGGATGAGAAGGATGGGAGTACTGTTAAGCGGAGCGGACAACCTGGGGAGATTGGAGACGGGTGGGGGCGGCTGTTGCTTAGCCTTGAGGGGTTCCCTTATGCTGAATATGGAATCGGGGTGAAGGAAGAGAGCCAGTTGTGAGCCTAAAGACTTGCAACACCAGAGAGAAGCTGGATTGCTGACTTGGCTGTATCTCGTGTGAGTAAAACAACAACGACAACGTTTTGTGCTACTCATCCACTCACTTCGGAAGACGTGCACTGGCGTGTTGAGTGCTGAGCACTTCCTGTGTACGCAGCGGACAACAGCATGTGGCACAACGCTGCTTGCCACATATTCATGCATTCACTTCGGATCATGTGCACGAGCTTTCCCTGGGCATATTGATGATCAGGGAGCGAACAACGCGTCAAGCGTCGGTCTCGCACTAGAATACACGTCCTCCCGTCATCCCGTTCGCACTTTGCAATTACCACAATTTCACTTTGTGATTTGAGACAACTCGCTCTTCCGAACCGCACTCGAACACCGCGTCTCGCTAGACGCTGACCCACCACGCTCGTCGCCGGACCATCACCGCCACAGTCACACCGCCAACATGTTTTCGAGATGCCGTGAGCGTTTGGAGCAGCTCAACATCCTCTCGAAGCAAGTGAACCGCCTCACAGGCACAGGCGGCCGGCTGTCATCTTCGCACACCATCGAGGCTCTCCCAAACGAGCTCCTTGCCGACATCTGCGCGTACTTTGTCGACAGCAAAGACCAGCTTCGTGCCCTGTGTCTGGCGACAAAAGCGCTCAAGGACGCCGCCACCCCCCACTTGTACCACTCTTTCAACAGCAAAGATAGTCCGGTTGGACTATACCGCCTTGTGCGAACTGTGTCGAGACGCCCTCAACTGGCAAAGGTGCGTTGTGGCGAAACTGCTTGCCCATCCGAGATTTCGATGGGCAAGGCAGACGAGCCAGCGTCTCACATTTTACTTTGCTGACATATTACAGCACCTCAAGCGCATCACCCTTCACATCGCGCACGACCAGTATCTCATCAGACCATCTTTCATGGAGCTCTCCAGCTTCTTGCAAGTAATCCTGCCAATCGCTGCTCTCGACGGCTGGTTTCACAAACAACTCGAACATGGCATGCGCGCTGGTATCCATGACGTAAAAGTCATTATGCTGCTTCTCCTGGCGACACGCGTCGAAGAAATCGCCATCAAGACGGAATGTTGTGTAAGGATTGCAGACCAGATTTCGAGGCGCACAGAGCTTTATTGCTTCGTCGGTTACATGGCGAGTCTGATTTCGTATGCAGCATTACCTGGACACGGCGAGAAGATTCTCTCCAACGTTCATACGATGGATGTAAGCCCCTTCGAGCACGTCATTAGCGAAATTGACTTCCCTGGGCATTGCATGGCCCTGCCTAGTATGGGGACACTGCGAGCTACTTCTGCTGCCTCATATGGTCGGAAGTTGCAGCTCGAGATTGGCAGTTCACGAGTCACACGACTGCAGCTGCTTGAGTGCCTGCTGGGCACAGAATCAGTAGCAGTCATCGTGGACGCTTGCCTCAGGCTGGTGCACCTAGAAGTCGCTTGGGCCGAAAAGCCACGACATTCTCCAGATTCGCTCAGTGAAGATCTGAGCGTACTTCGACCAGCCCTACGCCGACACTCGCAGACGTTAAAGAGCCTCAGCCTCATCTTCCGCGAGCCCTATGTGATGCAATCACAGATCCGCGGATCACTAGGGAGTTTGTCTGGCTTCACAGCACTCGAAAATCTGGAACTCGACGACTGCACACTCATCCCACATTTCACAAAATTGTGGCTCAAAGACTGGTCGCCAGTACAAGACTTTGACAAAATCCACGGAGTCCTCCCAGAAAACTTGCAGCACTTCACCTTCCGCACCCGAAAAGCCATGACCCAGATTTTCAAGATCCTCGTCTATATCCGCCCCATCCTGCCCGCAACCCTTCGCTCTCTCGAAATATCCCTCAAATGCCAAATCGAACAAGACACAGGACTCCATGCCGAACCAGTCCAAAAAGCGATGAATTTCATCATCCAACAAGTCCAACCTTCTCTACCAATCATACCCATTCCTCGATCCACATTTGGCAAAGAGCCAGAATCCTACTGTAGTCTGCACCATATCAAAGGCGTCCATGTCGCTCTACACGAACTCAAGGAAAGTCACGCATTTGGTCCGATTTGGCGTGCGGTCGAGGCCTTGAAGGAGGACTCTGATGAGAACCCTGTTCAAGTACAGTAGACCAAATATCAGCAGGTCACTTCAAACCCCTACTCCTCAAGGACATACATGTACCGACCTACCTGACCTGGGCGGACGGGCGACATAATAATCTGTAAGAATCATGACAAGAAAAACAGAAAAGAAATCTGCTGAGGATACTAGTAGTAGCTGACCCTGACATGGTAGTCAAATCACTCACTCACTCACTCACTATCTTGCCCAGCCAGCCAGGGTGATTCACAAGGAGATAGATATCTGATGAGACGATGGTGGATACCTGTAAGGCCAAGGAAAGCTGTATGCACATCCAACCAATACACAAATGTGTATTGTGAGGCGGGTTGAGTAGGTAATGTAAGGTAGTGAAGGGACACAGCATCGACAAAAAGGCAGTTGGGTATTTGCACATAATGCATGAACCGAGGAGAAATGTGGAGAAGCAAGTTGCACGTGGTTACACGCTTTGAACACGGGTTACAGCTAGACTACCTTGGTTCTAGCAGAGACACAAAAAACGATGTAGCTTCCAGACCCATCCTGGTGTATCAAATGCATACTCAAAGAAAAAGTTCCGCACCATTCCAGTCCTTTCATGACAGACATACCCCACGCCACACGAGAGAGACCTGTACCCACTCAACCCTTTTTTACTCCCTCATCTGCGCTCTCAGCCCAACATTCTCCCTCTTAAGCCTACTCGTCTCCCTCCTCAACTTGATGGCTTCCTCATTGACCTCCTTCAACTTTCTCTTCAACTCCTCCACCCCATCACCTCCTCTCACAGCCTTCAACACCCTCGCCAGCTCATCATTGAATCGCGTGTACAATGCCTCATTCTCCCCATTAGCCTCCCTGTACAGCTCATCCAGCTTCTTACATTTCGTCTCCGAAATACTAAGGGAGCTGGTAAGATCATTTTGAATCGTGCTGATGCGATTGTTGAGATCTTCAAACTGCTTCGGCATTCCACCTTCAAGTCTCAGTACACGCTGTACGAGGTCCATGTTGGACGCAGTGTGCGAGAAGGAGCCGCGTCCCCCCGCAGCGCCAATGGTACGACTACCGCGGAGAGGTGTGCGACTAGATGGAGTAGATGTAAGTTCGTCGCCAATCTTAGTAAGCTCGTCTTGAAGAGAATCTTGGGCTGCTGCGATGGCCGACTGTTCATTTTGTAGACGCTCCCGAAGCTTCTGGGGTGATTGCATTCGAAGCTTTCGACTCTGATTCGAGGGCGGCGCGTCTATGGTCGTGCTTCGAGCTCGGGTGACCTTGTCAGTCTGAGGCGATGGTCTCTTCACTATGTTGCCTGCACCAGGACGCTCTGAGAGTCCAGCTCGGCCAGGCGTCGTGGGACGAAGCTTGGTCGGTGATGTGGCACGGGGCATCAGACTTGGGATGTTGGATGTTGGCCGTGCGGTAATGATGACCTGATCAGGGTGATCACCACTTGTCTTCGGCCGAGGAATATCGGTTCCATCGGTTTTTGATCGCCCAAGGTCAGGTCGAGGTAATTGAGGTGGCTCGCCTGAGAGCGCTTTGCTTGGACCAGGTGACAAGTCTCTGCGGAACGAAGACGGCAAACGCGACCGCGGCGACTTCTGCAGCGGACTGCCAAACCGACCCGTATTCTCTCGAGAGCATGGGCCTGAGGGCGTTGAAGGCACTGGAGAGTCTGGCAACTGCTTCTCTTCCAAAAATTTCTGTGTTACCGGCTGCCTCCGTGGCGTGGTTGGACGCCCAGCTTCTCGATTTGGTGATATTTCTCTGAGGTCCGAGAGCGAACTACGCCGTTTCTTTCGAGGAGGTCCGGTTGGAAGGAAACTTGGATGCTCACCAATTGTAGACAGACCAATATTATGGCTACTAGGTGTTCGCTGCAGGTTGGGCAAGCCCCCGAATGATGCCGATGAAGCATTGGCGCTGTCTTGCAGGGGCGCTCTATATCCCAGACTGGCTGCGTCGGTATCGATTGAGCGCGAGCGACCAAGCGAACCCCTGGAGATGCTATTTCCAGGACTTTGATCAACTCTTGTGCTCTTGCTGAGTGTCCGCCATACCGATGAGACCTTAGACTCCTGTTCGGACTTGCTGTTCTCCCTGCTCAAAGTGCTGAAGCCGAATTTGCGACGCAGCGAAGACGTGTTGCTCGTCAGCGAAACAGAGTTCGTCGATCGGACTCTCTTGTGGGAGTTGAAAGAGCCGCTGTCTTTATAGCTCTGCATGAAACTATTGTCGACAGGCTCGCCGAAGTAGGTATCAGTATCGTCAACGAAGCGGTCAATGAGAGCAATGTAATCGTGCGGGTTGCCTTCGGTTACTAGGAGTTCGGCAACACATGCCGTAAGCGTGCCACGGTCGCCATCATTGCCAGTGCCATCAAGCAAATCAGCCAAGAGCTTCAAAATTGCCTTGAATGCTCGTTGGTTCTGAGGTGCAAGTGTGCCCATACAGGCTTTGAAGTAATCGTCGAAATCGCTTGGGAACGCAGTCTCCGCCTTGGCCTGAATATCTTGCAGCACAGCAAAGGGCATGACCTGTCCGATGCGCTCTTTCCAAGCATGATTGAGAAACTTTTCAAACGCAGCGAATAAAACATCCAGAGGTGCCTGAGCAGCAAGAACCATCATGTTGGGGTCATCCAGCAGCCCAGTATAAAGCTCTTCGACTGACATCTCGTCTGCCACGAGTCGCAGCTTGAGGTTCTTTCCCACAATGTTCCCTTTGCGAGCTTGAATTGCGAGCACGTAAGTTGACAAAGTTTCCTCCAGCTTCTTTAGCTGATTTGCGGCCAGATCGCTGGGCGGCGAGAAAGGCATTTGGCCGTCCTTGGAGGAGGGTCTTCCCTCTCTGCTGGAAGGCTTGTGCGATGAGGCATTGCTAGGGAGTCGTGGTATGCTGGTCATGGGGGGCAGTGGCTTCTGAAGCAAGGTTGGCGGATCAGAACCAGGACCAACACTTGACAGAAAACTGGAAAGCAGCTTCTTGGGCGATTTGGGACGATGTATGCGCTCGCGAGGGGCGAATTGCACTTGTCTCAGCTCACCATTATGAGCCGCAGTCTTGAGTTCGATCGATTGAAGAATATCTGCATTACGCAGCAGCGTACACGCCGCCATCCCAGGCTGCTCCGCGCTCAGGCGAGCACCTAGGATGGTGGCAACCTTTCTTCGCAGAGCTGGTACCAGATCCGATGTGTCAGCGTGCTCGCGTCCAAAGCTGCCGTCTATTGACTCCACAGTCAGTCGCCAGTCTCCATCGCGATGCGACGCTAAATGAATCGCTGCACGCAAGCCGCCTTGCCCTGGTAGGGCCTGTGTACTATGCCGTTCGGCGTCCACAATGATTCGTATTGGTGCATTCGTGCTTCGTGCGGCAACATATTCAGCATTGGAATCTTCGAAAATCGAGCAGAGCAACCCCAGGCTGTCTGATGCCGGATCAGTTGCGCGAATCTCCCAGGTCGCAGATTCGCGCTCTGACTCTGAAAATCGGCTCTCGACTCTAGCTTTTGCAACTTCCTCGATCAGTCGACCAGCTCTACCATCGTACGATTGCTCCAAGCGTAAGATTTGGGAAGAGTCCAGTATGGGCTCCTGGGCAGTAAATGCGCCAATGTCAAGTTGGAAGAACGTCATTAACTGCAGAGCGTGACCGTCGTGAGATTCTGTTAGTTGTAAAGCATCGAGCTGAAGTCGACGGACAAAGTGCAGATCCCCTATCGTATCTGTGAGACTTTCCACTGATCGATTTGGCATTGACCCACTCTCGATCTCGGTCATCAACGTCCGAGCAGTGGCTTTGGACCCAGGCGCCTTTTCCACAATAACGATGCCATCTGTGAAGAGGAAGAGAATCCCATTTGGGCCATCGCATTTATCATATCCGTATGGCGGCATAAGCTCCACAAAGTCAGCCGCAGTGACCAGACGCCCGGTAATATTGATGTCGAGTGGCCAGCCTAGAGTACGCGAGCGCAGTCTTTCAACTATTGCCGTAGCCTCACTGCCTTCGTTCTCAGCGCAAATATCTGAAATCATGTCGCGAGCTTTCAGTAGTGTCTTCAATGCCGGATGCCTGATTGGCATCTTCTTCACTATACTGTCGATGTAAAGTTGGTATCGTGGTAAGCGCTGTATGGGCTCGATGAGCAAAGAGTTGAGCTTCTGCTCTCCGATGTCTTGCAACTCCAGCGCAAGTCCATCGCCATTCCGCAGGATCGTTCGCAGTGTTGTGGTCACTTGCCTGTGAGTGCCCAGGTATTCTCGATATGCCTCTGAGAATTTCGGGAACCACTCGCACAGACATTGTGCGACGTAGCCCAGACCTTGGGCGTCCGGTAATGCCTGGTCAGTGTTGGTCGCGTCATCCACGGAGTTATCAATGTCTTCTGCAGATGCTGAATCAGTCTCGTTGATGACGCTGCGCAGATGGTCCAAGAAGGCCGAATTGAGCTCCAGTATGCGGTGGAGAGCGTCGGGAAACACTTCAGTAAGAGTCTGCTGGTGCCGAGCTTTGAGATCTGCTCCAATGTTACTGGCCAAATCCTGTAGGTCGCCAAGACGATTCACATAATTCTCTTCGGTCGCCAGTAGTTCGGCGATCTGGGTACGAGAGTGTTCCTTCTGCGATTTCAAGAACGAATTGGTCCTGCCGATCGCAATCGCCTTGGACGGCGCTCGCTTCATCCTCGACGTGGGCAGAAAAGTGGGCTCTCCAAAAGTCGCCATGAGGTCCGCGTATCGTCCATACTGCCGCTTGAGCAGTTCATGGTCGCTGAGCTCCTCTGTCCCGTCTGTCTCAGGTAGCTCCTTGATCGTCCCCGGAGGCAGCACAACGTCCACGTCCAGCCAGGACAGACGCTGCTCACAGAAGGCATCTGATAGTTCCCCAATCACATCATATACATTATCGATTTTGGTCATTCGCGTCGCCAAGATGGCAATGTGGTCGTCCCCAAACAAGGCGCCTGGCGACGGTGCCTTGACCTGTGCCGTCCACGTCTTGCGCACATTCTCGCCCAGTTCTGTGAAGTACTTCTTGAGGCCGAAAGCCAGGCCGCGACAGACTTCGTCCCCCTGCTCTTCTCGCGGAAGGTTGCTGACAGCCGAGTAGAATGGCGAGTTCGGCGACACTGACAGACGCGTGTACGAACCCCATCCGGCGGGCGTGAAGACGTGAGCCTGGATGCGCGAGCTCGTGGCCCCGATGGTGGCGGCTGGCCCATGGAAGACCAATACCGGCGAGTTGCCTAGCAATGGATCGGTGGTGTGAAAGAGCGCGAGCTCCCCTGACAGAGCAGGTGGCGCCGCGACTACTGTGGCCATGAGAGGGAGCTCGCTCGATCGTGCGTGCGGGCGTGCGTGCGTTCGTGTGTTTGTCCGTTCGTGTGTTCGTGTGTTCGTCCAATCGTTCTAGGCGTGCTTTCTGTCGATATTGCTGTGGTCCTGCGTCATGTCGTGTCGTCGCGTCGTGAGGGTCGTGAATGCGTCAAAGTGCGTGTGCGGTGCAGCAATGCGCGATGGCCGCTGGGTGTGTCCAGTGTGCCGTACCTGAGTCAATGTTGATTTCACGTCGCGTCAGGCGGCTCAAGGTAAGGGAAGGTGCATGTAGCTTGAGGTACATTAAGTAACAACAAAGCCCTTGTACGCAGATCTGGCGCGGACTGGAACTAGAATTGATGTAGAACTAGGCTGCCATATCGGCCTTCTCAGCAAGGATAGAAGGGTCAGGTAGGACGCGGTGGCAGCTGTCAACAACAACAACGACCATAACAACAACCAGCAACAACGATAACAACAAGACCAACAATTTGGGAACAACAATCAGGCTGTGGAACAGGCACGGCGTCGGTGTCCTGCAGGCGCGACCACTTGTTTATTAGTACGGAGTACAGTACGGAGTACTTCTCCCGCATCGCGTCTGTGCTCAATCTTGGCTTCACTTGATATTATTGCACCGCGAAGAGTAGACTACTAGTATTCCCCTTGGTTCTTAGCCCTCCTGAGGGGTTTCGGAGCGTACTCTAGTCGATGACTTCGATATTTATCTTCCACTTACGACTTCATATACCAGCTGTTCGAATGCAATCCAAGGATACAACAGTTCTAGAGAGCGGATTTACGAATAGCTAATAGCGAGCCCGGTCATTCTCCCGGGATCGACCCCTGGTTTCGCCATCCTAGCGCGGGACTCCACCTGACTGCAGACTGCACAGACTGCAGTATGGCTAGGACGTGCTATTGAATGAGATTTGTGTCTGCCAGCACCACCACCACCACCACCACCACCACCACCACAACAGCACTCTCTCTCATTGCACCCGGAATGGCCACGCAGAATCCCCACGCGGGCGTGCCCATCACCATATGGCCCGACGCGGACTTGCAGCGTGTGCGCCTGCTCGAGCTGCCCGCCGAGCTGCTGGCCCTGCTCACGGCGGAGAACCCACCCAGGTCCGCGTCCGCCTCCACACATTGCTAGCCTACCGCAGTGACCTGTTCACATTGCTAACAACATCAAGCCACAGCCTCCAAATCAAGTCGAAGGAGGTTGTCAACGGCAACAATGCAAAGGAAGCCCACTCGGTGCTCTGTACGCCCAACCAGACATATCAGATACGTCAAGTGAGCACGTCCAACAGCGTCTATCTAATCAGACCCCACCATATACCCGATCCTAGTGGAGGGGTCCCAAAGACCGGAGTCGAAGCCGTCTCCAAGTGCGACACTACCATTGAACTACTGCCAACTTCACCCTCATCCGCTGCCCCATACATCAAGACTGTTCTGCCAACTTACGCGTCAACCGGCAATTACGGCATCGGAGCGCGAATATCAAAGCGCGAGCTCTTCTCCAACATCCCCCTCAGCCACGCGGAGTGCGAGGAAGGATGGCGCGAACTGGCCTGTTTTGAGTCGGAAGACCCTCCAGGCAGTTACATCCCAAGCGCCAAGGTCAAGGCCGAGATATGGCAATCAGCGATGACCGTGGCAGTAGCAGATGGCATCGACGTCAATTCTCCCTTTCCACATAACGACATACCTCCCTTTGCCATTGACCTTCCCGGTGACTGGCCACATGGACTGGTAGTGAGCGTTTTCTCGAGTGTATCGACCTCCACGCCAGGCGGTCACCTGGCTATCGATAAGCAGAGAGCTGTCAGCTTTGCTGGAGTCAACCTGCTACAGGCCAAATCGGAGGGCAGAGCAATCGACGCTATCGGCTTCCTCAAATTATGGCGTGATGCCATGCCCGAGGCGTGGAGAGGCGATTGCGAATTCGCTGTCCTACAAGGCTACTACACCCTAACAGACAATGCCAAGTCCATCAAATATATTGACACGACCGCCGCAGCAACTGCTGCAAACGAAGCCACAGCAAAGGAAGCGAAGTCTCTAGGCGCCAAAAGAAAATGGCACGAGAAATTCCGCGCCTCGAAAAAGACGGCCTAATTCTTCTTTCTATATTTTCAATCTCCATAATGACAACCCCCTCATCATCATAAACTAAACCAGCTTGCCATTGAACTCTGATAGCTTCACATTCAATATTGGCATCTTTTCTCATCTCTCCTTCCTCCACTTTTTAAAAGCAAACAATACTTCAAGCTTAAACCAGTAACACATGTACCCTCCCTCCTGACTAGCAAAAAAAAGCGGAACGCTTGCTGATTACTAGCACTCATCTTTTGATAGTATTACTTCTTATACTCAATCTATACCATGTACCCATATGTAGAGTGAAAGATTGACAACGTGATTGCAAAGATGTCTGTAAGATATAGGAAGTGTTGGGAGGTAAATGGCCAAATCACATGCTTCTGGATTATCTACAATATATTGAAGCGTTCCGCTTTTTTTGCTAGTCAGGAG